>ML410802.1:34002-60815 GCA_005239525.1 Nicotiana knightiana
AGACTAGACACATCCTAATAACAGAAGCTATATATCAAACATCAGGGTGTGCAACAATGTCCTAATTTCAGGAGGTGCTTGCACATTACAAATATATGCACTTTCCCCAGGAATGCCTTCCTAGTTCCTACTCTTATTCTCAAAAGCTTTAGTTTATTCAGACTGATAGTGCTTTTTTTTTTCCAAGTAGCATCTGCCTATTGTGTGTGCTTTTTAAAAAAAGATTTACATATATAGTAGTATCTATGAACATGTGTTGCATGTCAATAATGATACATGTTGATTTAAATATTTAGTTATACAAAAGAATAATAAATATGAATTAATGAGAGAAATTTTATGTATAATAATACAACAATTATAATGCCGAAAAATATTATTACATTAGCATAATACATTAATTTAAAATAAAAGGAGATCATCAAAACTTAAACAAATGATCAATTTTATCTTCTTAGTTAGATAATTATGTATTATAGTTTCAAAGTATTTAATGTGATGGTATCTTAACGAACCCTTCTTTGTGGACAATATTTTTTTGTGTATGTTTCCTCCTAATGCTTTGGTTGCTCAGCCTTAACCAGAACTCTTATTGTCGATCTTGATAACCCTCTTGCACGTGCAACATACAGTTGTTGTGCAAGAAAACATATTGTGGTAAAAATAGTTCAATATTTAGGATGTTTGTCCTTGTGCTTTATTTGTTATATTTGCAAAAAATAAACATATTAAAAGTTATTTTCACACAAATTTAAAAAAAGGATATTCCTTAGTTTCGGAAGAGGAAAGTTGAATTCAGGGATAAGAATATACTTAGAAGCACATTGACCAGTATCATAATTTTTGAATGTATGACGTTGTTGTCAAAACTTCTATATACCATCCGTGTGCTATTGCATAAGCTATTCGACGTATCTAAGTTTTTCAGTAGCATGCTGGGCATATTTTTATTCAAATTCAACTTATGTACCATGGAAGATCAATTTTAATTTATTCTATTATATATACGGTGACACTAGCATACATAAGAAATAATAAACTTGACAACGAATATGTATGATAGAAGGCCATTTCATATTAAAGTATTTAAGTATTCTTCTTGGTAGTAATTGGTATCATTTTCTGCTGAGTCAAAAAAAAGAAACATTTTATTTTTACGATAAAATTTTGCAATAAACCTTTTATTTTAGTTGATCAACATATTCATTTCTGTCGGCTAAGATATTTTTTTAATTCTATCATGTGATTGCACAAATTGCGTTTTAATCTAATAATAGAAATATTTCTCTTATTAAATATACTACTACTACCAGTGCGATTGATAACCAAGTGTCTAGGAAGAACCAAATCATCTTTTATTGGATGCTCTTCTTCGTTTTCGGCACGAAACAAGAAGGCACTGAATAGTAGATCTATTCTTACTTTATATTTCTTATTAGTTAAGTCTTTTTCATTTCAGGCCAGAAGTATAATTTGATTTGCACATATTTCGTTTTAATGTAATGATAGAAATAATCCTCTTATTAAATGCACTACTATTGATATTTGGATTGATAACCAAGTTTTCAGAAAAAACCAAATCATCTTTTATTAGATGCTCTTCTTTGTTTCCAATACGAAGCAAGAAGACACTAAATACTGGATCTGTTTTTACTTTATATTTCTTGTCTGTTGAATCTTTTTCATTTGAGGCTAGAAGTAAAACTTTAGCAAGCTAGCTTTTACAATTTTGTTTTTGTCAATTTTGAAACTACTGGTAGTACTAGACATAAATCACCTCTCAAACCATTCCACCAAAAGCTTCATTAAGAAGAACGCCTGGCAATTATTTCGATCGTTTGACACATTGCCATAAATGCTTCATCCCATATTATCAATTTTGCGTTTCTTACAAATTTAGCATCATTGCTTTACTTTGATATATTTGTGATGGTTATTTAAGTTGTTTGAATAGTTATATCAAATCTAAAGTGGATGAAATCACAATAAAATTGTTGTTGGTACACCACTTGCTATTATTGCTAACAGTGTTATGCCGCTTGATATGATGTTTGCAAGTAATGCATTACATGAAAATATTATTTTGATTATGCCGGAGGCATCTGTAAAGAATAATCCTGTTATACCAAAGTCGACTCTTTATAATATAGTCTTGAAAGTTTGTTCGTGTTTAGGAATTAGCTTTGATTGTGCTTCATCAAACACATGTATAATATTTTTATTCTTAATAATATACTAGCCTTTTTACTTTGTGTTCTAGTGCTCTTTTTATGGAATAAATTTATGTATCCAAGGATTTTTTTTTAACTTGAATAAGAATTTTACTCATATTATGAAGTTAAAATAATAACTAAATTGGATTCTCTTGCTACATAATTAATTAAATGAATTTATTATTTAGTTTTAACTTAAAATATAATTTATTTTATGTTAATTCATATCTTTATATTAATTTATCTCTTATTTTGAATATTTAATCTTAATTATAATTTTATCCACTATAAACTTTATTTTCAAGGAGTAAAAGATTGATATGGCATTTCACTTTTAGATCTATATGTTTGTAGAATCATTATTGGTACCGATTCTTATCAATCATTTTTTTTCTCTTTCTCACACATTTATATTCTTAAATATTTTTTTATTTGTTGTTTAATAATTAGGTATTTTTCAATATTACATGAAAAACTGATTAAAAAATATTATTTGAGTAGGAAAATTGTAACGACCCGACCGGTTGTTATGCGCATTTGCACTTCGCCCGGTAGTTTACAAACATGAGTAGTTGTGTATGATGTATAATAATTAGGTGAATTGTCAGTTTTGGTTTTCAGATTATTCGGAATCGGTTTGGAAGAGGAATTTCATTGTTGAATCTTTAAGTTGAAAGAGTTGACTAAGTTTGACTTTTTGTGTTTGACCACGAAATAGAGTTTTGATTGTTATGTTAGATCCGGATGGTGATTTTGGAATCGGGCGTATTCCCGGATTTGCATTTGGATGTTTCTAGAAGGTTTCGTCACAAGTTGGCAAAAATTTGAAATTTGAAGGTTTGAAAAGTTTATAAGTTTGACCGGACGTTGACTTTGAGGATATCGGATTTGAATTGTGGTTCCAGAAATTGGAATAGCTTTCTCATGCCATTTGGGACTTGTGTGCAAAATTTGGATTCATTCCGGGATGATTTGATATGTTTCGGCACGAGTTATGGAATTTAAAGCTCAAGGTTCATTTAAGCATGATTTGAGGTATGGTTCGTCGTTTTGATATTGTTATGAGTGTTTTGAGGCCTCTATTAAGTCCTTGTTGTGTTATGGGACTATTTGTTATGTTTGGAGGGTTCCCGAGGGGCTCGGGTGAGTTTCAGACATGCTTGGGTTGTGTTGCGCTTGTTTTTTATGTTTCGACGTCGTTTCTTCAAGCATAAATAGTACCAAATTAAGAAAATAAGATCTAATTTATGTTTTTATTGAAGAATTAGATCTGTATTGTAATTATGGATCCATAGAAAAAAGAATCATCGAATTTGGACATCGTACAAGCGAGTTATGCTCATTTTAGTGTCGGAAAAGAGAGTTGGTACTGGTGTTTCGCAGATGCGAAGTTGGGTCCGCATCTGTAACCCCGCAGGTGCAGACAATGGTCCGCAAAAGTGAAAATGACAGCTAGAAAAGCACAGGTGCGGTATTTTTGTCGCAAAAGTGAAAAACTCTGTGTACAAAAAAAATAAGATTGCATTCTTTTGGTATTTTGAGCGTATCTTGAGTTCTAGAGATCCGATTGAGGTAATTTTTGCGGCAATCTTCTCGTATTGTCATGGAGGTCAGTATCCAACTACAATTTTTATATTTTAATATGATCACAGAAGTTTATTTTTGAATTAATCCATATTTTGATTGGAGAATTGAGGTTTTTTTTATCAAAATTTTTTTCTAAAATGAATAATTGAGTTTTAAACATCGATTCAGTGTCGGAATTGGATGAAATTAGTATGGTTGGACTTGTAATTGAATGGATTGTCAGATTTTTATGAGTTTCGTCGGGTTTCGAGGTGTGGGCCCGAGTTTGATTTTTTGGTCGATTTCAGGCTTTTGATTCAAGAATTGATCTTTTACAATCGGGAATTGTTCCTTTAGAATTGTTTGATGTATTTGAGTTATTTTTAGTTATTTTTGAGCCGTTCGGAGGTCAGAACACGCGGGATGGAATTTTTGGAGCATCGCTTGGCTTGCTCGGGATTGGAATTGACTTGTTCGAGGTAAGTAACTCTTCTATACTTAGTGATGAGTGTATGAAACACTGAAATACATGTTATGTGATTGATATTGAGGTGACGCACATGCTAGGTATCATGTTTAGGATTTATGCCAATATTGTTGGGACCCATAGTGGCCGTTCCTTGCTATAATTTTACTAATTTTATTGATATTTCGTACTCAGTCATATTCATGAATTCATATCATACATCAGTCTCAGTTGTTATTTATTGATACATTATATCATTGTTGTTGGGCTAGTTTCATGACATTGTAAGCCCGTGAGTGAGACTGGAGAGATTGATGACTGAGTAAGGCCATGGGCCTGTTTGTGAGGATATTAATACTATAGCATGTGAGTTGTCCGTGCAGCACATGAGTTGTCCGTGCAGATCTAGATATTGATATTATAGCATGTGAGTTATCCATGAAGCATGTGAATTGTCCGTGCGGATTATAGCGCTTGGGTTATAGAAGCCCCTCTGGAGTCTATACACCCCCAGTGAGCGTGGTTGATTGTATTGAGGGATGGATCTTACCTGGACATGGATCTTGTCCGAAGGATTTATATAGCTGGATACGGATATTCTCCATGGTACCGGATTGGCCTTCCTCGGTACTGAGTGATTGATGGTCAGTGATGTATATATTCCGAGATGGATCTTCCCTGGGCTGTGTGGGCCCTATATAGTACTGAGCGGTTTATCATGATGAGTGGAAAGTGTGAGACAATGAGATTGAGTACTCTGAGAGTGTGAGTACATGATTCATCTTTGAGATATATGGCATTGGAATGCACACATGACATACAGGCATAGAGATGCATTTTTCCTCATGTTGTATGGTATCACGTCATTCATGACTTTTTACACACATTGATATTTGGGCATAAAGAGGTATTTTACACTTATTATCTGGGAACAAAATGAATCATCTTATTTGTTAGGGAAAGGATATTTGCAAAAATTACAGTTTTCAACCTTACTCGTATTTTTGGTGGTTGTGGTAAAAGATTTGGGTTGTCATTGAGATACTTAAAAAGCGTGACTAATATCTGGAATAGTGAACGAGCTGAGCATTTTTACTTCTGAGATACCTCTTTTATTACTTGTATTTATGCTGTTATGAACTGTTGTGGGATATTGGTATTGAACCCGACCTTGTGTTAGTTCGTCACTGCTTTCAACCTAAGGTTATGTCTGTTACATACTGAGTACATGGGGTCGGATATGCTAATACTACACTTCTACACCTTGTGTGAAGATTGTTGGCTGTTGATATTGTTGTGTTCGATGGGAGATGGATTGAAGATGTACCTGCGTCCTGGTTGTAGCTGCCTCTTGTTCGTGGTAGCCTTTGATCAATAAAACTCAGTTTGCATACCTTTTAAACAGACTGTGTATTTATTTTATTTCAGCTTTGTAAACTCTATTCTTAGAAGCTCATGATTTGTACTATCAGTCCTTGGAAAATGTATAAAAATGAGTAAATTACTATCATTTATTTATCTTGTTAATATCTTTGGAATTAGATAGTTACTAGTTGGCTTACGTAGCACGTTGAGTTAGGTTCCATCATGACTAGTGGATTTAGGGTCGTGACAAGGTAGTATCAGAGATCTAGGTTCATAGGTTCTACAAGTCATGGGCAAGTGTCTAATAGAGTCTTGCGGATCGGTATGATGACGTCCATACCTATCTTTGAGAGGCTACAGGACATTTAGGATATACTTCCCATCTTTCTTTCCTTAGCATGTGTCATTGATTTAGCTTGAAGCAGAACCCTTTGAATTCCTTCCACGCATTCGTATGCGTATGTGAGTGCTCGGTAGCAGCTGTGCAACGACGGCTTGTGATTCCATGGTTGAGGTGTGAGATGTCATTTTGGCATGTTGAAGATGGGCCAGTCTGGAGGACTTGAGGTCAGGTATTGACAGTAGCTTGAGCACGGAGATTTCAGTTGTGTGAGCATGTGCTTTTGGGACTTATATATCCGGTGGTGTCCATGTTAGTGGAATTTGGGATTGAATGACTATGTGATGAGTATGATGTGACTGCGAGATGTGTTCAGATTGTTCGAATGTGACGAGAATAGTTTACTTGAGATGTATAAAGGACTATTGGGTGTTTGGTTTCTGTCTTAATGTGACATATGGTTCTAAGTTATGAGTGTATTAAAGGATATTTCCTATTGCTTAATGCCGGAACGAATTAGATTCTCGTGTCTTATCTTTGAGATCATACTCAGGAAAAATAAGCGATTGCGTAGTAGTTGTGGTTGTGAAAGGGTATGAAGAGATGTTAAATTGAGGCTAAGTAGGTGGGCTATCTCCTACAGGGTGTCTTGAGGTAGTGTGATCCCTATGTTGTTTTGTAGAGAGTCCCTTTTTGCCAATGAATTATATGTATTGCAATTTGAGTTTGGATTGCTTATGGGAGTTGGCTTGGTTGTTACTAGGGTGAATGCAAGATTTGCAGATGATTTGAGGTACCATGTGGGTTGTGTATGCAAGCTTATGAAGGATTTAGTTGAATTTTAGTGTGGGTTTTGGCAGCTACATAGTATGGGTATTGTAAGTTATCAGATGCTTTATTCCTTTGATTTGAGCCAAGGGGGAGAGTCTTCTATCGACGGGTTGATTGCACGATTATGTGTTGTATTGGTTTCAGTTTGAGGTATACTACTGAATGAGTTATGACTTGCAGAGGTGGAGTTCGAGAATGAATCGAGTAAAGGAAGTTTCTGGATACGAGTTGTATTACACTCAATGGGTATATGGGAATCATGGAATGAATCGAGTTTGTAATTCGTGACGGATGTAGTGTGCTGGGAGTAGGGGTCTATTCGGTTGCTTAGATGTGTGGATTATTTCTTAGGGTGTTGGTGTGCTAATGAGGCACTTGTCGTTCGGTCCGTTCGGTTGGTTTAATTGAGATTTGAAAAGAGTGGATGACTCTCGAGAATGGTTCTAATGAATTCAAGAGTTATATGTAGCGATCTGAAATTTTCAAGAATTGTATATGGCTAGAAACTGGGAGTTACTTTGGACGGTGTTGAGACTTGTGGCATTTTATATCATTGTGGATTATGCACTTCAGTATCAATAAGGTGAAGGAAATAATTTTTGGTTCACATAAGGTTTCCTTAGAATGGGTGTCTCACTTGTGGTGCTTTGGGGCGCTTAAGAGGGAAGTCAGCGGGTTATGGGCCTCAGGGTGTTGTGGTTTTATACTAGGGTATCTTGTGTGGTGAATTTTTGTTAGGGATCGTGGTGTTCTAGTTAGGAGAAGTATCAATTTGAATGCAATTTGGAAAGGACTTGGAGAAATAGGACAACTTGATAGTAGGTTGGATTAGCACCGTAATGGGTATGATCAGTTCTTTGGGTACTTATGACGTGGCTAGTCTCTACAAGTGTTTAGTGGCAATGCTCTTGGGTTTTGGCGACCTGTGTGGCTGGGTTGAGTTAGAGAGATTCAGTTCTGTTAGCTTAGTTTTGTGCAAATGAGTTTCGAAGAGTTCTCAAGGTTTTTACCACGGGTAGAGGGGATATTTCCTACTGGCATGAGGAACATGTGGTGTATAGTGAATTTCTCGTTAATGAAATCAAATGAAAGGTCCTTGGCTAATTGAGTATGTAGTTTCTTGTGACTCGTAGTGGACTATGAAATTCTCGTATTTTTTCATATGATGGCATGGTATATGTGGTATGTTGTGTGGGATTGAGATTTATGTGAGCGAAATCACAGTTCAGTTTTGAAGGGAAGGTCATGAAATTCGTAGGCAGCATCAACAGTTTCATATGACTAGGTAAATGATATTACTATTTGGTATGGCTTGATGAGAGTATAAATTTCATAAGGGTCAATGTGTTTGATTTATGGATACTTCAATTGTACTGCGGAACTCTCCTGGTTGATCAACTGCTGATATTCAAATTTTTCTATGCGGCACGGAAGAATTTTAGAAGTATTCCTCGTGGGATGATCGTGTATGAGAGATTTTTTAGACATTATGGCGATGGAGTTGGGATAATATATGGTGATTTATGTATTTTATGGATTTGGAGACTGGGAGTTCTCAGGAGCAGATTGTTTCATGGTTGTGGACTGTGAAGTCATGGCCGAAGCTATCCAAATGATAGTATGTGTTATGATTCAATCATTGTGGGCTTTCAGAGGTTAATTTATCTATTTGTGGGTGCCCAGAATTGATTTGGGGTTCCATTGGTAGGCCCAATTAGAATGTATATTCTACACCGAGTCGGATTAGTTGGCTCCATAATGCTATTGTTGAGGGATGTGCCATTCGGTTGTTGCTGAGATTATTCATGCTCTGAAATTTTATTTGAGTTACTCTTCTATGCTATGAGGATTTGTGATTCGTTGCTTTTAGGCACAATGGTGCGGTTCTATTGTGGTTTATAGCGGAGTTTGAGCGAGATGAGTAATTGGGTATTGCATGATTGAGGGCGTATTGGTTATGTTCTTTCGGGTTTTGTGTGATATTGTGTCATCTGATTCTCCTGGATATGGTAATGCACTTTGGGTACTTGATGTCGAATTTTGCGTGGTTACTGATTTTGAGCAGGGTGGATCGAGGTATATGATATGGACCAGTGTTTGGATGGAGTCGCGCATTGCAGCGGAGTTATGTTGAGGTATGAACCTTTGTGTTAGAGTCGGATGATGATTCTATGGTGTGTGATGGGTTCTTAGCATTGCGTGGTGGTGGTACCCGTTGAGCTTGCAGGACGGTTCTCTTGATTGAGTCATTTTTCGCTATTCAGTACATTTGGATTGTTTCTTATTAGTGCATGGATTACACGGTTCGTGGCTCTGGTAGCATTGCTGTTAATCAGTAGAGTAGTTGGTATTCGATAAGATGAAGTCGTCAGATCTAGTATGGGTGCTATTGGATTTGATTGCGGTATATTTGGAAGGATAATATCGGATGTCGGCTTAAGAATTAGCTATAGTTCTTGTTTAAGGAGAGGAAGCTCCACAACTTGTTGATTTGATGAATGGTTATAAGTTTCTGCATGTTCTTTCATTATCGGCAGCGTACGATGGTTTTAGAATGAGGTTTTGTTAGGTATGAAATTTATTACCGTGATTGGGTTGTTCTGAGCAGTTACTGTGATCAGAGATTTTGCTATATGTATTTGAGTCATGTGGTATATCCTGTGATTGTAGCTTGGGTTATGGTTGTGCTTTTGTACAACTTGTTTAGACTTATACAACGTGTAGGTTGCGAGATTCAGATCTTATAAGATATTCCGGATGTTGGAAAAATTGGATCCCAAGGCTTATGGGCTAGGTTGAATTGAGAAAGTTATGTTGTGTTATCGGACCTATATACGATAGAGTGACATGGGATCACCCCCGCGTATGTGCATGGTAAGGTTATACGACGGTTTGGTGGTTTTGGGAAAAACTCTTGGCACGTTCAAGGAAGAACGTGTGTTTAAGTAGGGGAGAATGTAATGACCCTGTAACGACCCGACCGGTCATTTCGTGAGATTTACCCCGTTTCCCCCATTTCTGTATTTTTATATATTGCTAGCCTTTTTTGTTTTGTTGGGTCAGTTGGTTTGGGTCCCGAGTGGTCATGGTGAGAATTGAGGCATTTAGTCTCCTAAAGTACCCTAAAAGCTGAGAAAGTCAACTGAGAGTTGACTTATTGGTGAACGACCTCGGAATGCGTATTTTATTGCTCGGATAGCTTCGTTAGGTGATTTGGGACTTAGGAGTGTGTTCGGAATGAAGTTTTGATGTCCGGTGTAGAATTAGGCTTGAATTGGCAAAAGTTAGTTTTTGACAATTTCCAACCGGCAGTGGAAAATAGGCTATCGGGGTCGGAATGGAATTGCGGAAGTTGGAGCAGGTTCATAATGTCATTTTGGATATGTCTGCAAAATTTTAGGTCAGCCGGAGGTGTTTCGGTTGGTTTCAGCGTAGTTGGCGAAATTTCGTAGTTTCAAAGTTCATAGGCTTGAATTTGATGTAATTTTGGTATTTTCATGTTATTTTTGGTGTTTTGAAGGCCCGACTAAGTTGGAATAATGCTATGGGGTGTGTTGGTATGTTTGGTTGGGGTCCCGAGGGGCTCGGGATTGATTTCGGATGGTTGGCAAAGATTTGAACTTGTAAAATTGCAGCAAATGGCTGCTGGTGCAAGCTTCTGGTGTTGGCCGCACCTGCGGAAGGGTAGCCGCATGTGCGAAAGTCTGTGCACAGGTGCGAAAGGAGGCTAGGATAGGGAAATCCGCAGGTGCAAAGAGATGGCCGCACCTGCGAAGCCGCAGGTGCGCACCTGGGACCGCAAGTGCGGGTCCGCAGGTGCGACTAAGTGTCCGCAGGTGCGGAAATGCTAGCAGAACAGTATAAAAAGGGGCCTCCGTGAAATTTATTCATTCCTCCATTTTTGCATGCGGTTGGAGCTCTTGTGAAGGCAAATTGAAGAGGAAATTCATGGTTTTTCAGTGAAGGTAAGTTCTCGGGTTATTAAAATCGTTTCTATGCTATTTTGATTCGGATTAGGCTTGTAAATTGGAGGATTAAAGTAGGTAAAGGATGGGAAGAATGGGTGGAGGATTGGAAATTCTTTTCGCAATTTGGGTAGGCAATTGTGGTCCGATTGTAATGTGTTTGGTATGTGTAGAATCGTGGGAGGACGAGGTTTCTATTGGTGTAAAATTTATCGAATTCCGAGACGTGGGCCCAGGGCTCTGGTTTGGCCGAATTTCGAGATTCTTGTATAATTTGATAGTTTTTGATTGGGTTGTGTTCCTTTAGCATATATTGATGATGTTAAACTGGTTTTGGCTAGATTCGGAGCAATCGGGAGCCAATTTGAGGGGCAAGAGCATAACAGACTAGTGTTATGGCCCGGTAGAGGTAAGTAAGGGTTATAAATCTTGTCCTGAGGGTATGAAACCCCGGACTACATATTTCTTACCGATTTTAGAATGGCACACATGTTGGATGACGAGTATGTGGCGCGCACTGATTTTTGTATTGGACTAGGTCCTCTCCGTAGGCGACTAATGAGTTGCATATTTCACTCTAAACCTTATGTTAAATTATGTTCTAAAGATTGTTGAAATATTTGGGCTATAAGCCGTGTTTGGGGCCTCGTGCCGATCTGTTTAGACCCCTTGGGGGCTTTTTACTGCTGTTTTCCGCACTATTTACTGATAAGTTTACTCAGCCACATTGTGTTAATTGTTTTCGAAACTCAGCCTGATTTACACTACTTTGAGATTTAAAAATGATGTTTTGGGTCGAGTACCCTATTTTACTGATTTGCCCGAGGGGTTTTTGAGTGGTTCTACTGAGTGAGGCCGAGGGCCTGATTGTGAGGATATGATACGCCACGAGGTGGCTTGATATTAGTGCTTGGGCTGAAGGAGCCCCTCCGGAGTCTACACACACACCCAGTGAGCGCACCGAGTTCGAGTGCTGAGTGCTGAGTGACTGTGAGGTGCTGAGTGACTGATTATGAGTGACTGTGAGGCATGCCCGAGGGGATGATTATGATACATGTTTTTCCCAAGGGGCTCCCTATGATTTTTCTACTTTCACCCTGGACTTATGAAATATGTTTTGCCCGAGGGGCCTCTATATGAATCATTTCATTTTCATACTAAATCTTTCGGTTTGAAGTTGTTAAAAATATGCAATCGTCAAAGGACTTTTCTGAAGTGGGTTTTAAGGCATGATGACTTCATATATCTATGTTTATACTGTTGGAAAGAAAGGTTGTGCATATTGTCAATTGATGACATTGATTCTATGTTATTTCTTGCCATTTAGACTTGATTTATTTTCATTACTACTGAGTTGGCATACTCACATTAATCCCTGCACCCCTGTGTGCAGATTAAGGTGCAGATACCGAGCATTAGCCATTTATTCCGTGCAGAGCCGGATTGCAGGATATAGAGGTAGGTGTTCAGCATCCGCAACATCTCTGTTTTCCCTTCTTGTTGTATCCAACTATTTATTCGGAGGTTTTGTATTATAATAGTATACCTTTGGCTTATTTTCCTTAGATGCTCATGACATGTTGGCTCTGGGTTTTGGGGTTGGTGGTACTTTTTATTGGCCTGCTTTATTTAGTAAACTCTGTATATTTTATGAAATGCTTGAAATTGGATTGGAATTTTGAAAGAAATTGTAAACATGTGGTTATTGGCTAGCCTAGTTCCACGATAGGCGCCATCACAGCCGGTCTGGGTTTTGGGGTCGTGATAGTTTGGTATCAGAGCCTAGTTTACATAGGACTCAACGGTCATGATCAGGTTTAGTAGAGTCTTGCGGATCTGTACGGAGACGTCTGTACTTATCTTCGAGAGGCTGCCGAACTTTTAGGAAACATTTCTATCTTTCTTGAACTCTTTCGTGTTAATCTATTGATTCTTGAAATCTGAACTTACATTGTTTCATTCTCTCACAGATGGTGAGAACACGCATTACCGATCACAGTGACCATTCACCGGATAGACTAGCGAGAGGTCGAGGCTGCGGCCGAGGCTGTGGTAGAGGTAGGGAACCAGCCTGTGCAGCAGCCGGGGCAGTACCACAGGATCCCCCTATCGATCAGGATCATGTTCCCACGGATGGTGTTCCAGTGGGGCAGTCTTAGGCACCGACAGTGTCTATGGTTATTCCGGGTCTTCAGGAGACCCTATCTCAAATATTGACAGTGTGCACCAGTTTGGCTCAGGCAGTCGCCATGTCTTCTACTGCCACTACAGCTCAGGCCGGGGGAGGCAATCAGACTCCAGTTGCCCGGGCACCTGAGCAGGCTGCACGGGGTATTCAGGCACCGGGGGAAGCCCCAGCTCAGCTAGTTGCTCCGGTCCAGGATTATGTGGTCCCTGATATGCCTGAGGACGAGCAGTGCAGGTTGGAGAGGTTCAACAGACTTCAGCCTCCAACTTGCAACGGTACAGAGGGCGAGGATGCCCAGGGGTTTCTAGAAAAGTGCCAGAGGATGCTACGTACTGCCGGTATTTTGGAGACCAGTGGGGTCTCATTTGTTACATTTCAGTTTGCGGGTGCTGCCTTTACTTGGTGGGAGTCATTCGAGAGGTGTTGGTTCAACATCTCTCACCTGGCAGCAGTTCTCCATGATTTTTTGGAGAAGTATGTTCCTTAGTCCCATTGAGAGGAGCAGCGTAGGCAGTTTGAGCAGCTGCGCCAAGGAGAGTTATCAGTTACTCAGTACAAGATGAGGTTTTCCGAGTTGGCTAGGCATGCTTCTGAGATTGTCCCTACTGATAGGGAGAGGGTGAGGAGGTTTGTAGATGGTTTTTCTTATCAGCTCCGACTATTTATGACTCGGGAGAGAGTATCGGATGCTTCATTCGAGCAGGTTGTTGACATAGCTCGAGATATTGAGTTCATTCGCCGCTAGGAGAGGGAGGCCAAGAGGCCTCGTGGTTCAGGCAGTTCTAGTGGTGCTCCCTTCAAGGGCAGTTTCAGTAGGGTAGGGGCTGTTCATTCAGGGCTCCTTAGTCAGGCCGCCCATCATATAGTGGTGCATCTTCAGGGAATGGTCCCCCTGGTTCTCAGTTATGAGGTACTTCATTTGGTTCCCTCCCAGCTCAAAGTGAAGCTCGAGCACCCCTAGTTCAGGGTTCTTCTATGCATGAGTCTTCCAGTGGCCGTTCGGGTGCTAGGGGTTTCTATCAGTCCCCCCTCCTGCTCCAGGGAGTTTCTTTGAGTGTGGAGAGTTCGGGCACGTGTGGAGGCAGTGTCCCCGCTGTCCCGATGGTTCTTCTCAACAGAGGGGCCAGCCCTCGACTTTAGCTCCAGTTAATTCACCACCCACCCAGACAACCAGGGGTGGTAGTCAGTCAGCCAGAGGCCGCCCTAGAGGGGGAGGTCGAGAAGGGGGAGGTCAGGCTCACATTTATGCATTTTCAGCCAGGCCATATGCTATGGCCTCAGATGCTGTGATCGCAGGTATCGTCTCAATCTGTTGCCGAGATGCCTTGGCTTTATTTGACCCTGGTTCTACATATTCCTATGTTTGTTCATATTTTGCCCATTTTCTGGATGTGCCCCGTGAGTCTCTAGTCACCTCTGTTCATGTGTCGACTCCGGTGGGCGATACTGTTGTTGTGGACCGTGTGTATCAGTCGTGCATGATATCTATTGGGGGTCTAGAGACCCGAGTGGACCTACTGTTACTCAGCATGGTCGATTTTGATGTGATATTGGGCATGGATTAGTTATCTCTATGTCTGTTGTTCTTGATTGTCACGCTAACACCGTGACCTTAGCTATGCCAGGGTGTCCGAGGTTTGAGTGGAGAGGTTCTTCTGAGTATATGCCTAGTAAGGTGATTTCCTACCTGAAGGCTCAGTGCATGGTTGAGAAAGGGTGTTTATCTTATTTGACCTTTGTGAGGGATGTCGGTGGTGAGGCGCCTGCTATTGATTCAGTTCCTGTGGTCCGTGACTTTCCGGATGTGTTTCCTGCAGACCTGCCAGGCATGCCACCTGACAGGGATATTGATTTTGGTATTGACTTGGTGTCAGGCACCCAGCCTATTTCTATCCCACCTTATCGTATGGCACCATCGTAAGTAAAGAAATTGAAGGAGCAGCTTCAGGAACTCCTGGATAAGAGGTTCATTCGGCCTAGTGTGTTACCTTGGGGGTGCACCGGTGTTGTTTGTGAAGAAGAATGATGGGTCCATGCGTATGTGTATTGATTATCGGCAGCTGAACAAAGTTATGGTGAAGAATCGGTACCCCTTGCCCCGCATTGATAATTTATTTGACCGGCTTCAAGGAGCTAGAGTATTTTCCAAGATTGACTTGAGATCTGGGTATCATCAGTTGAAGATTCGGGATTCTGACATTCCGAAGACTGCTTTCAGGACCAGATATGGTCATTATGAGTTCTTGGTTATGTCATTTGGGCTGACCAATTCCCCAGTTGCGTTCATGCAATTGATGAACGGTGTGTTTCGGCCTTACCTTGATTCTTTTGTCATTGTGTTCATTGATGACATCCTGGTTTCTCGTAGCCAGGTAGAGCATGCTCAGCATTTGAGAGTTGTGTTACAAAGGTTGAGGGAAGAGAAGCTCTATGCAAAATTCTCCAAGTGTGAGTTTTGGCTTAGTTCAGTAGCTTTCTTGGGGCACGTGGTGTCTAGTGAGGGTATTCAGGTTGATCCGAAGAAGATAGAGGCAGTGCAGAGTTGGCCCAAACCGTCCTCAGCTACAGAGATTAGGAGTTTCCTTGGTTTGGCGGGATATTACCGTCGCTTTGTGGAGGGATTCTCTTCTATTGCTTCGCCTTTGACCAGATTGACCCAGAAGGGTGCTCCATTTAGATGGTCTGATGAGTGTGACGAGAGCTTTCCGAAGCTCAAGCCAGCATTGACTACAACTCTGGTACTAGTTTTGCCTGCTGGTTCGGGTTCTTACACAGTCTATTGTGATGCTTTTAGAGTTGGTTTGGGAGCGGTATTGATGCAGGACGGTAGGGTGATTGCCTACGCATCTAGACTGTTGAAGGTGCACGAGAAGAATTATCCAGTGCACGATCTTGAGTTAGCTTCCATTGTTTATGTCTTGAAGATTTGGCGACATTATTTGTATGGAGTGCAGTGTCAGATTTTCACTGATCATCGTAGTTTGCAGTATCCGCTGAGGCAGAAGGACTTGAATTTGCATCATAGGATATGGTTAGAGCTTCTTAAGGATTATGACCTCACTATCTTATATCATTCGGGGAAGGCCAATGTAGTGGCCGATGCCTTGAATCAAAAAGCAGAGAGTTTGGGGAGTCTAGCCTACCTTCCAGTAGTAGAGCGGCCATTAGCCCTTGATGTATAGGCCTTAGCAGGTCGGTTGGTGAGATTGGACCTATCAGAGCCCCCGCGGGTGTTGTCTTGTGTAGCCTCTAGGTCTTCTCTTTACGATCAGATTAGAGAACGCCAGTATGATGATCCACATTTTCTTGCTCTTTAGGATATGGTCCGTCGCGGTGATGCTAGAGATGTGGTTATTGGTGATGATGGGTTCATGAGGATGCAAGGCCGGATTTGCGTGCCCAATGTAGATGGGCTTCAAGATTTGATTCTAGCAGAGGCCCATAGTTCGCGGTATTCCATCCATCCGGGTGCCGCAAATGTGTATCAGGATTTGAGGCAACATTATTGGTGGAGGAGGATGAAGAAGGATATTGTGGAGTTTGTGGCTCGGTGTCTCAATTCGTCAACAGGTCAAGTATGAGCACCAGAGACCAGGTGGAATGCTTCAGAGGTTTTATATTCCGGAGTGGAAGTGGGAGCGGATCACCATGGACTTCGTAGTTGGACTCCCACGGACTTCGAGGAGGTTTGATGCTATATGGGTTATTGTGGATCGGCTGACCAAGTCCGCGCACTTCATTCCTGTTGGATTTACTTATTCTTCGGAGAGGTTAGCTGAGATTTACATCAGGGAGATTGTCCGATTGCATGGGGTTCTAGTTTCTATCATTTACGACAGAGGCACTCAGTTCACATCTCAGTTTTGGAGAGCTGTGCAGAGAGAGTTGGGTACTCAGGTCGAGTTGAGCACAACGTTTCATCCTCATACCGACGGGCAGTCGGAGCGTACCATTCAGATTTTGGAGGATATGTTGCGTGCTTGTGTGGTTTACTTTGGTGGTTCATGGGACCAGTTTCTGCCACTAGCGGAGCTTGCATATAATAACAGCTATCAATTGAGTATCTAGATGGCTCCGTATGAGTCTTTATATGGTAGGAGGTGCAGATATTCGGTTGGTTGGTTTGAGCCGGGCGAGGCTAGGCTATTGGGCACAGACTTGGTTCAGGATGCGTTGGGCAAAGCGAAGTTGATTCAGGAGCGGCTTCGCACGACGCAGTCTAGGAAGAAGAGTTATGTGGACTAGAAGGTCCGATACCTGAATCTGCACCCCTGTGTGCAGATTCAGGTGCAGATACCGAGCATTAGCCATTTATTCCGTGCGGAGCCGGATTGCGGGATATAGAAGTAGCTGTTCAGCGTCTGCAGCATCTCTGTTTTCCCTTCTTGTTGTATCCAGCTATTTATTCGGAGGTTTTGTATTATAATAGTATACCTTTGGCTTATTTTCTTTAGATGCTCATGACATGTTGGCTCCGGTTTTTGGGGTTGGTGGCACTATTTATTGGCCTACTTTATTTAGTAAACTCTGTATATTTTATGAAATGCTTGAAATTGGATTGGGATTTTGAAAGAAAATGTAAACATGTGGTTATTGCCTAGCCTAGTTCCACGATAGGCGCCATCACGGCCGGCCTGGGTTTTGGGGTCGTGACAGACCCGACCGGTCATTTTGAGCATTTTTACTTCGCTCAGTAGTTTACATGCATGAGTAGCTTCGTATGATGTATTATCACTTATGTGAATCATCAGTTTTGGTTTTCAGGTTATTCGGAATCGGTTTGGAAGAATGAATTTCATTGTTGAAGCTTTAAGTTGAAAGAGTTGACCAAGTTTGACTTTTTGTGAAATTGACCCCAGAGCAAAGTTTTGATGATTCCGTTAGGTCTCGATGGTGATTTTGGGCTTGGGCATATGCCCGTATTTGCATTTGGATGTTTCTAGAAGATTTCGGCACAAGTTGGAAAAACTTGGAAATTTGAAGGTTTGGAAAGTTCATAAGTTTGACCAGAAGTTGACTTTGAGGATATCGAATTCGGATTGTGGTTCTGCAAATTGGAATAGCTTTGTCATGTCATTTGAGAATTTTGTGCAAAATTTGGGTTCATTCCGGGATGATTTGATATGCTTCGGCATGAGTTATGGAATTAAAAGTTCAAAATTCATTAAAGTATGATTTTAGGTGAGATTCATCGTTCGATGTTATGTGTGTTTTGAGGCTTCGATTAAGTCCGTATGTTGATATGTTTGGACGGGGTCCCTAGGTGCTCCGGTGAGTTTAAGATAGATTTGAATTGTCTTGCACTCGTATCGTAATTACAGAGCCATAGAAAAAAGATTCGTCGAATTTGGACATCATATGATGGAGTTATGCTCATTTTAGTGTCGGAGAAGAGAGCTAGTGCTAGTGTTTCGCATATGCAAAGTTGGGTCCGCATCTGCGACCCCATAGGTGCAAAAAATGGTTCGCAAAATCGAAAATGAATGCTGGAAAAGCGCAGATGCGGTGTTTTTGTTGCAAAAGCGAAAATCCTTGTGTATAAGAAATTAGACTGCGTTCTTTTGGTATTTTGACCATATATTGAGTTCTAGAGCTCTGATTGAGGTGATTTTTGCAACTTTCTTCTCCTATTTTCATAGAAGTCAATATCCAACTACAATTTTTGTATTTTAATATGATCACAGAAGTTCATTTTTGAATTAATCCATATTTTGATTGGAGAATTGGGGGGTTTTATAAAAACATTTTCTAAAGTGAATAATTTAGTTTTAAACATCGATTCGGAGTCGGAATTGGATGAAATTAGTATGGTTGGACTCATAATTGAATGGGTTATCGAATTTTGTGAGTTTTGTCAAGTTTCGAGGTGCGAACCTGGGTTTGATTTTTTTGCCGATTTCAGGCTTTTGATTCAAGAATTGATCTTTTACTATTGGGATTGGTTCCATTAGCATTATTTCATGTATTTGAGTTGTTTTTTGTTAGTTTCGAGACGTTCGAAGGTCGGAACGCGCGAGATGGCATTTTTGGAGCATCTCTTGGCTTGCTCGGTATTGGAATTGGCTTGTTCGAGGTAAGTAACTCTTCTAAACTTAGTTGTGAGGGTATGAAACCTCGAAATACGTGTAAAAATATATGATTGGTATTGAGGTGATGCACATTCTAGGTGATGGGCATGTGGGCGTGCACCAAATGAATCTGGACTGTTTTTTTCATGGCACTGTATAATAGTCCTATTTTTTTTAATATATGTGTTTTCACCATGCGATAAAGTAAGTGTATTGTCAATCATGCTAGATATCATGTTTAGGCTTTATGCTAATACTGTTGGGACCCATAGTGGTTGTTCCTTGCTGTCATTTCACTGGTTTTATTGATATTTCGTACCCAATCAAATTCATACAGTTATATCATATCTCAGTCTCAGTTGTTATTTATTGACACATCATATCATTGTTGTTGGACTAGTTTCATGACATTGTGAGCCCGTGAGTGAGGTTGGAGAGGTTGATGACTGAGTGAGGCCGGGAGCCTGTTTGTGAGGATATTGATACTATAGCACGTGAGTGGTCCATGCATCATATGAGTTTTCCGTGCGGATCCAGATATTAATATTATAGCACGTGAGTTGTTTGTGCAACACGTTTGTTGTCCGTGCGGATTATAGCGCTTGGGATGTACGAGCCCCTCCGGAGTCTGTACACCCCTAGTGAGCATGGTTGATTGTATTGAGCGATGGATCTTCCCTGGACATGGATCTTGTCTGAAGCATTTATATACCTGGAGACGGATATTCTCCATGGGGCCGGATTGGCCTTCCTAGGTATTGGGTGACTGATGGTCAGAGATGTATATATTCCGAGATGGATCTTCCTTGAGATATATGGGCCATATACAGTGTCGAGCGTTTTAGCATGATGAGTGAAAAGTGTGAGACAACGAGGTTGAGTACTCTGAGAGTGTAAGTACATGATTCATCTATGAGATACATGGCACATGCATAGAGATGCATTTTTCCTCATATTGTATGGTGTCACGTCATTCATGACTTTTTACACACATTGATATGTGGGCATAGAGAGGTATTTTACACTTGTTATCTGGAAAAAAAAATGAATCATCTTATTTATTGTGGAAAGAATATTTGGAAAAATTACAGTTTTCAACCTTACTTGTATTTTTGGCATCTGAGATACTTGAAAAGCATGACTATTATCTGGAACTGTGAATGATCTGAGCATTTTTAATTATGAGATACCTCTTTTATTACTTGTATTTATGCTGTTATGAACTGTTGTGGGATATTGATATTGAACCCGACCTTGTGTTAGCTAGTCACTGCTTTCAGTCTAAGGTTAGGTTTGTTACTTACTGAGTACATGAGGTCGGTTTATACTCATACTACACTTCTGCACCTTGTGTGCATATTTTTGGCTACTGATATTGCTGTTTTCATTGGGAGCTGAATTGAAGATGTACCTGCATCCCGGTTGTAGCTGCCTCTTGTTCGTGGTAGCCTTAGATCTATAAAACCCAGTTTACGTACCTTCCAAATAGACTGTGTATTTATTTCATTTCAGTTTTGTAAACTCTATTCTTAGAAGCTCATAATTTGTACTACCGGTCCTTGGGAAATCTATAAAAATTGAGTAAATTACTATCGTTTATTTGCCTTATTAATATCATTGGATATGGATAGTTACTAGTTGGCATATATAGCGGGTTGAGTTAGGTGTCAACACGACTAGTTGATTTGGGTTCGTGACAAAAATAATTCAAATATAATATAAAAATATATTATCGTGGGGGTTATTTTTCTCAATTTTAATTCTTTATGCAGTCCATTTAATATTACTTTTTTTAGTATTATACATTATAGAGTGGTAATGTATTGCCAATACGGAGGATTATTATGAAAATTTATTTTATTAAACCTTTATAAATATTTTTAATATGAATTTAATAGAAATTTTTTTATTAATCTTAAAATCTTAATTACTAAAAATTAACAAAAAAGTTATTGTAGTCCAAACAATAGGTTATTCCAGTTATATCATTTCCCTATGAGTTCTTTCACTTAATATTTTAGGGTTATTTTTGTTTGTTAATACTATATTTATGCTTTTATAATAAAATAGTCTCCCCTTTTTCTAAATGGATTTGGACAATATAATACATTCTCAAATTAAATTAGTAATAGGACATTATAGTACATTTCCGAATTAAATTAGTAATAAATTTTTTTAAGAATTATATCTTAAAAGTAATAGAATTACATGACTAAAGATATTTGCATGTTAAAATTTATATGAATTAGACCGCTCGAAAGTACTTATACTAATATGATTCCTAAAGGTAATCATGTAGGATTCTTAACGTATCGTATTATGTCCTAAAATTAATAAGATTATAAGGCTAATATCTAGATTCAGGATATTTTCTTTTATTATGAGTTACTATGCTTAATATTATAAGGTTATTTTTGTAAATTGATAATTGGCACGAGTGGAGTATGATGTAGAGCATACTTTATGCAGAAATAATAACACATTGCCAAGTGTTTGCATGATAAAATACATAAAAGCAGTAAATAAAATAGCGAAAGTAAACATGAAAAGAAGAGAGAAGAAAGACAAAAGAAAGAAGTCAGTTTAGTTCATGAAAATGTGCGAGAACGCAATGAAGCAGGTAAGAAACATAGGGATAGGAGATTCATAATATAGCAGTCTTAGACAAGATGAAAAGAGATGGAGAGCAGTCATACGTGTCATAGCAAACAAAGGAGAATAAGGAAAGGGATGCGCATGTAATAGCAATTTTAAAACAAAGAAAGAAAAATAAAATAAAGTAATCCACATAAGTCAAGTTTATTATGGTAAAAGCCTAAGTATTCCCACATGAGTCTCCATGTTGTCGCCCCCCGTTTTCTCGCGAAAGTGGGTTTCGACACGTGACAACTCTTTTAAAGGAATTAAAAGAGAAGAGTCCCAACCTAACGATTTTGAGGTGTGTTAGGGAACTTATTTGCAAATAAATCTGTTTGACTAGTTAACGCCACCAAAGATCAGGCAATGGCTTAAATTACCTTAAAGAGAAGGTGTTAGGCACTCTTCGAGGTACATAACCGTGGGTCCCGGCCGAACGTTAGACTATGTAGATTATATAGTTAAGCTACAGATCAAATAAATAGAAAGGAAGTTTAGAAGTCGTAGAATCTTGATAAAACATATGAGAGTCGATACAAGTCTTAATAACTGCGTTGGTACAAACCACATTGATCTATATTAAGTATGGATAACAAGCACATAAATAAAGAGGGGGGGGGGGGGTCCTAAGGTTTTTAGCTTAAAAAATCACCCTGTGCAACATAAATAATACTTCACAACTCCTATTAGGTAGGGGTTGCTCATATTATACAGCGTGCACAGACTACCATCTCCTGCTACCCGATAACTATGTTGAAGTTATTTACTTAAAGGCATTCTAATTCATTTCTAAGTCGTACCCTATGCGTGCACTACCCGCCCTATGTGTATGGTCCAGGAGGCCTTGGACCTACTATTTGGTAGTTCTAGACTCAACTCAGGTGCTCAAAATTATAAAACTACACGACAATCAAAAACAGATAGGACTGCATATAATTGCAATAAAAAGCTCAAATAACCTCCACACATAAACAAGAAAGCACAAAGACTGATTTATGGTATTAGGCAGTAGAATATTTCAAAATTAAGACTTATAGTCCTTGAGTCCTATAGGCATGATCTCTATATGGTTCCGATATTATACACGTAATGCTATAATTTTTGGACTAACGTACGGGAAGATTAGAGCGTTATAAGTCCTATAGGCGTGATTCCTAATTGTTTGCGTAATAAGGTAACAAAAGCAATCTCATAATTCTGAATTACTAATTATAGTTTTATCGACATGCGTCTTAGGCAGGTGACAGTCCATATAGGCATCATCTCTAACAGTCGCAGAATTAGGAAGTGAAGTCACTTGAGAACACAGGATTAGCAGTGTCAGTTAACATCCTATGGGCAGGATTTCTAACAATTGAAAAATGGACTCGATTATGTAACACTTTATCCCTATAGGCATGCTATCTAAGTGAAGACAAAAAAAATTGATTAAGTAGTTAAGACCCTATGGTCGTGGTATCTAGATAAGCAAAGGTATTGCATTGTTGTATCTTATAGGCATGTTATCTAAGAGTAATGAATAGTAGACATGGAAACAAGTGTAGCAATTGACAAATGAAATAAAATGTGTGCATAATTTCTATAGGCATGCTTTCTATTAGTATACAACACATGAAACTAACTAGCATATATGGCATGTTTAACAAAATAGCAAATAGACCATGTAGACCCTATATGCATATTTTCTACCCATTCATGCAAGTATTAGAATACCCCAACCCCTATTCATTAATACCCAGATTGTTTGTTACAAATTATTACATGCCCAATTAAAATAATAAAACAAATACAAAGTTAACAGGGCTATTACAGGCCTAAATACAACAATTACAGGTCCATCACAAGTACAAAGTAACCCAACAGTACCCTTCTGGGCCTTCACCAGTCGTACTTATGCATATCTAATAGGACCAATATCCAGGTTTGAAAACTTGTCTGACCAATGCTCCGATCGAATAATACATATGGCCCAATAAGCCAAGCCCCAAACATGAAAGACAATTGTCTTGCTTACCCATTAACGAATAACAGGAACATGGGGACATAAACCATGTCATTCAAATAGATCAGAGTTCAAGAAAAGACACATGGAATCCCATTATTACAATCATTAGCAGAAAGGTTTTCTAAGTATCACCTTAACGGTGACATCTAACAGGTAAGAGGACACACATGTATAAAGAACTTACAATGAGCACATATGTGAGACTTTCAAACTACAAATAAGTTCAAAACATGGACTTCTCGAGATGCACCAGAGTAGTTATAGGAAACATGAATCCACAAAGCAAGAAACTGAACATGAGAGTTAAAGACATGGATTAGTTTTAAGAAGATTACCAAAGGACAATGGCACGCTTGACAGACTTCCCTTTGGGGTAGATACCATAACACTCTTCCCAAATAGAACATAAGAATTCAAGTTAGGGCATAACTAAGAGTTGTAGACCAATTCAGGGCAAGTAGAAATGCTACTAAGAAAACATAATACAGAAGCTTAGGGTCAATAGTATCACAAACTCAACACCACAACTAGTCAGTAAACAACTACTTAATACAAACTGATCACATATAGCAAGTTCAGTTATGCACATAAGATTCCCTATGCATTAAACCTGAGCAATCCTACCATTAGTAGGCATTAGTCTACATAACAGAATGGTAGTAAAACAAGCAACTACAATGAGGATTAGGGTTTACAAACGGTAGAGTAGCATGCTTGTCTGAAGTGTTCAGGATACAGACATGACCAAGTAGCAAGTTGTGCCTGAATGGCTTAGCATAGAGAAATATAGTCGAGCAAATTTTGGGCATGAATAAGTATCCCAAGAGTTTTAACACAATAATTCAGAACGATGCATGAATATGGGCAAGCAACATACATAGGAAACTCATGTGTGCATAAACATAGTAGACTAAGTAGGTTCAAAATGGTCAAAATATACATAGTGGGTAGATATCCAAGTATAGGATTGAGGCAACTTTAGATGCTAAAGGATATAGACTATAGTCTAACTTCGAGATAGATAGTATTGCAAACAAAGGTAACACCATATTGTGATCACATAGGTTCAAAAAATTCGAACAAGCATAGTACTCAAGTCATGGCCACAAATAAGAATAGGATTGCAAGAGTCAAGGCACTCACCAGCTGCAAATTAAACGAACAAGTAAATTAAGTTCCACTAGTAAATCAACTAGCAATAAACATCAGGACTCCCAGAATCTCACTGATTCAGAGTTCCCAAGGGTCTCGAATGAACCTCGAGCAGTGCTCACATTGAGAAAGGAGCGACAATTAAATTCTGGTGGCCATGGCTTCCAGCCAGCTAAGGTCTCAAATTTCAGAATAATAAAATGAATGAGAGTGAGAGCTTAACAATGATTAAGTTCAGTGATTGTTAGGACTTATAAGGGGAACATGAAGGGGGTTTTATTTAGTAGTAGGAATTGAACGCACAAACATGAAAAACAATCAATTAAGCACAAATAAAAAAAGGAAATATCATATGCAAATCAGAACCAGTAGAGGAGATATAGAATCTTAAACCCTAGTTGGGACCAATCTCTTGAAAATCGAACCAAAGGTGTAAATGGCTCCTTGTTGAGCGTATATAGACAAAATATTACCTAAAATCTAAAGATTAGAGTCATTCCAGTCCGATTTTGGAAGTGGTACTTGCCAAAGTTAAGAAAGTACCTATGTGATACCATAAATGGATGACCAATAATGGGAGAAGGCTAATAAGGTAAGTAAATCATAGGTGGAATATATTTCTAGCTTGGAATCGGAGAGAAATTAGGCAACAGATGCTAGGGTTTGCAGAAGAGAGAAGAAGTTTCAAGAGAGTATATAGGCGGCTTGCTAATAAAAGTGATCTCTAGGTAGGGTGAGGGGTTATAAGGATAAGGGGTTGGTTTATTATGGATCATTGATAATTTAAGATCAATGGCCAAGATCGAATAGGAAACGGGCAGGTTAAATATAACGCGTCGCGACTGGATTTTCAAAGGGGCCATTTGGTTTGGTTGCTGAAGGGTGAAATGGAATGGGACAAAGGTCTTGGGCCTGATTTTGCTCCTAAATTAGCCTTGAATTGGGCTATAAACTAAATACACGAATATTGTTAATAAAATAATCTATAAAACTATTTAATAGATAATAAAATATTGCTTGTGCAATAAAGTGATTAAAAATAATAACTTAATATTATAAAAATATAAAAAATTCTATTTGGCACAAACAATATGAAAAAATGTAATTATGCATATCACATAGGCTATTACTGAAAAATTGTGTAAATAGCCTAAAAATACAAATATAATTGTATAAAATGAGGTAAAAATATAATAAAACCTATATGTGGATACAAATAATAATTTTCATTGATTAAGTCATCCCAAAATAATTTTAAAGGATAATTAATAAATAATCAAGTAATTTAAATGCAAGGAAATTAATTTTGAAGCTCTAATAATTATATAAAATTATAGAAAATACTTGTATAACTCTTGCAAATTAATTAATGATGCAAAAATAATTCTTTTGAAGTATATATACTGGTTGAAAAAATATGGGGTAAAATTGGGTATAACAGCTGCCTCTCTTTACCCGGGAATAATGAAAGAGTTATCGGGTAAAGAAAATGATGACCAATTGTGTCCGAATTGAATGAGTGATGTATTTTGATACAAATGGGGGCCGAACCCTAGTTCTTGAGTTTCCTACATATCCTTGGCGTTACAGGAATCAGGCCGTGTGTAGTTCTGGATCCAATGACGAATGAAATCGATGGAGTTTTTATAAGGGTGGATGTACGTTTCAAAAAGGCTCTTTTGAGTAGGATAGTGTCGTTGGTAACAAATAATTTTAGGTGTATTCATGAATGCGAATTTGAACGTTACGGGTGTATCACAAAGTAGATATTTGAACGGTTATAGAGCAAAGGGTAATCAATTACTAGTCGTCGGTTACGTTTGTGATAGTCAAGGATGCGAATGTTGAGAATGGAAACCAGAGCAAGAATTACTCCCATTTGTAGAATATTTACCTTCCAATTTACCTGCAAAACTTAAAAAACGACGCACGGGAATACATATATACATACATATATATATATACATATATATATATATATATATATATATATATATATATATATATATATATATAT
>ML410802.1:61537-127327 GCA_005239525.1 Nicotiana knightiana
CATCTTTCAATATATATATATATATATATATATATATATATATATATATATTGAAAGATGAAGGTTGTCTTCACACGATGAGGATGATGTCCTTAGACCATGACGTCATGAGCCAGGAAGAGTAATGTAAGGGATTTTCAAGCCATGGAATGGTGTCCTCGGGCCATGAGGATGGTGGCTATGGACTATGACACCTTTGAATAATGATATGTGATTTTTAGAGATCCTCCGGCCATGGCATGATTTCTTCGGGCTATGAGAATGGTGCCCTAGGACTATGACACATTTGGACAATGTTGCGATGTTTCAACCCATGAAATGTCAAGATACGGTAATATGGATTGCTTGTCAAAGGAAACAGGTGATGCTCGGTCATGTGCGAGAATGAGACGAGACAAGGTTTAGTCTTGTATGAGATTAGGGCAGCGCTTAACCCGATGCAAAGAGCAGAGACAATGCTTAGTATCATGCGGAGTGAGGGCAGTGTTTATCCTTATATAAGGTGGAGACAATGTTTAGTCTCATGAAGAATGGAGACAGTGCTTAGTCTCATGTAAATGAATGGAGACTGTGTTTAGTCTCAGGCAAAGGAAAGGCGATGCTTAACTTTATGCGACAATAGAGGCAATTCTTAGCCTCATGCAAGGAATGGAGACAGTGTTTAGTATGATGCACTATGGAGGCAGTGCTTAGCCTCATGCAAAGAGTGGAGATAGTTCTTAGTCTCATGCAAAGAAGGCAGTGCTTAGCCTTATGCAATAATGGAGGCAGTTCTTAGCCTCATGTAAGACATGGAGACAATGCTTAGTCTCATACAGAGAAAAGGCAATGCTTAGCCTTATACAAGGTATGGAGACAATAATTAGTCCCACGTAGAGAAAAGGCAGTGCTTAGCCTTATGCAATATGGAGGCAGTGCTTAACCTCATGCAAGGAATGGAGACAATGCCTTAGTCTCATGCAAAGAAGCAGTGTTTACCCTTATGTGATGATGAGGGAAATGCTTAGCTCTATGCAATAAAAGAAATGAATAGTTGCGAGAGAGTAAAGCATTTCTTAGCTTGATGTGTTTGCGTTTGGCGATTCTTGTTGGTGTGGAGATAGTGATCTTGTTGTATATATGTATTTGTGGATGTTCTTGTTATGTTCATCGTGCCTGCGTACAAAGAAAAATCATGAGTTTTGGAGAAGGGGAAGGTTGGTTCGTTCTCTCGATTCCCTGCTTCTCCTTTACTCTTGTCTTGAGGTCCTGCTTGAGTCACCCTAGGTAACATCTGGTTGCCATAGAAACGAAATTTCAAAAAACATGCATGCATTTGACCAATTATTTGTAAAAATGTAGTTTTTTGAAATATGTGATAATGCACGAGATCAAATAACTTTGATGAACTGATGATTGTGATGAATTTTGAGACATTACAACCTCCTTGATTCGGAATTTTAAGGATCCTCTTTAAGATTCCGCCCCAGTTTAAATGCATACTTCCGGCAATACATTACGGTTCAAAACACGACAAGATCGGGAAAACATGAGACCTTGCCCCAGTTTCTGACCATAGGGGAAATGAAGATTTTATTATGACGTGACCGAACCCACAAGGCTGCCTACATATCCCCCCTTAAACCAGAATCAGTTAAAGCGTAATTCAGTTACACCAAATAGAAAGTGCGAACATAATCTTAAACATAGTATTTCTTAACTGCGTCCGAATTGATAGGTTTTGGCCAAATCTCTCCATCTATTTCAACAAGTATAAGTGCTCCTCCTGTCAATACCCGGTGAACCATGTAAGGGCCTTGCCAGTTGGGTGAGAATTTCCCCCGCTTCATCCTGATGTGGGAAGATTCACTTTAGTATCAACTGCCCCGATGTGAATTGCCTCGACATGACCTTTGGTTGAAAGCTCTTGCCATTATATTCTAGTAGAGTTGACCGTGACATACCACGTTTATTCTTTTTCCATCAATTAGAGCTAGTTGTTCATACCGACTTCATACCCATTCCTCATCACTGAGCTCGACTTGTTTTATGATTCTTAAGGAAGGGATTTCCACTTCAGCGGAAATAACAACTTCAGTACCATAAACTAGTAGATAGGGAGTTTCCTAGTTTATGTACGAACTATGGTGCGATACTTAAGTAAAGCAAACAGTAGCTTCTCGTTCCATTATTTGTAATTTTCTATCATTTTCCTCAATATCTTCTTGATGTTCTTGTTGGAGGCTTCTACGACTCCATTCATTTGCGTCCTGTATGTTGTAGAGTTTCGATGCTTGATCTTGAATGTTTCACACATAGCTGTCATCATGTCGCTGTTGAGATTGGCGGCAATGTCAGTAATGATTGACTCTGGTACTCCAAATCAACAAATAATGCAGTCCCGACAAAATCTGCTACAACCTTCTTAGTTACAAATTTATAAGATGCGACTTCAACCCATTTTGTAAAGTAGTCTATAGCTACCAGAATGAACTTATGTCCGTTTGAAGCAGCGGGTTCAATTGGTCCGATGACATCTATTCCCCAAGCGGAGAAGGCCCGGGGCTAACTTATTGCATTAAGTTTGTTGGGTAGTACCCGTATCATGTCAGCATGTATCTAGTATTGGTGTCACTTTTGAAAATATTTGATGCAGTTTGTTTTCATAGTCATCCAGAAATACCCTGCTTTTAATATATTCTTGGTCAAAATGAAACCATTCATGGAGGGTACAAAGGTTTCGACATGTATTTCTGCGAGCAATTTGGAGTCCTCCTTGGCATCGGCACACTGCAGTAATCCTAGGTCAGGAGTCCTTCTATACGGAATTCCTCCACTTTGAAAGAAATGGTTGGCTAAGCTGCGAAGCGTGCGCTTCTGAATATGGGTAGCACTCTCTGGGTATTCTCCCTTTTGCAAGTACTCCTTGGTGTCGTGGAACCATGGATTTCCATCAATCTCTTCTTCAATATGAGCACAATAAGCTGCAAACTCATTCTGAATACTTGTAACATGTTTGAATTCTATCTTTATGAACCTCTGGATCAGCTCTTGTACACAGTGCAAATATGGCAATATTTTGGTGTTCTTCAAAGCCCATTCCCCTAGAACCTGGTGCACCAAAATATCTGAATCTCCAATTACCAGCAACTCCTGAACATTCATGTCAATAGCCAATCTGAGTTCTAGGATGCAGACCTCATATTCCGCCATATTGTTGGTGCATGGAAACTTGAGTTTTGCGGATATCAAATAGTGTTGACTGGTTTTTGATACTAAAACAACTCTTATACACTCTCTTTTAAAGTTTGTTGCTCCATCTAAGAACATCCTCCAACCATCATACACCTCAATGGTATCTTCTCCTACGAATGACACCTCATCATCGGGAAAATACATTTTCAATGGTTCGTATTCTCTGTCTGTGCGATTTTCTGTCAAGTGATCCACCAATGCTTTCGCTTTGACTGCTTTGTGAATTACATAGATGATGTCGAACTCACTCAGCAATATTTGCCACTTTTCTAACTTATCGTAGGCTTGCGTTTCTGAAAGATGTATTTTAGCGAATCCATCCTTGAAATGAGATATGTAGTGTATGCACAGAAATAATGTCTCAACTTCTAGGCTATCCATGTAAAAAGCACAACAAGTACGTTCTGACAAAGAGTATCAAGCTTCATAAGCCATGAACTTCTTGCTCAGATACTATATTGCCTACTCCTTCCTTCCAGTTTCATCATGTTGTCCTAGAATGCAACCAAAAGCCCCATCTAACACGGACAAATAAAGCGACATAGGTCTTCCTGGTTCTGGTGGGACCAAAATGGGCGATTTAGATAAATACTCCTTCGTATTTTTGAGGGCCTTTTGGCATTCTTCAGTCCAACTCGTTGCAATATATTTCCTTAGCATTCTGAAGATTGGCTCACATATCACGGTTGATTTTGCTATGAAGTAGATGATGTAATTGAGGCGCCCTAGGAAGTCATCACATCTTTCTTATTCTTTGGAAGCGACAGGTCCTAGATAGATTTGACTTTTGATGGGTCTAACTCACTACCTCAACGACCAACGACAAATCCTAAAAACTTTCAGGCAGGGACTCCGAAGGTACATTTTGCAAGATACAACTTCAAATTGTATTTTGAAGCTGATCAAAGAATTTCTTCAGGTCTTCTATGTGATTCAAAATTCTTTTAGATTTGATGATAACATCATCCTCGCACACCTCTATTTCCTTATGTATCATGTCGTGGAAGATACTCATCATGGCCCTCATGTAGGTGGCCCAGCATTCTTCAAACCAAACTGCATCATTTTGTAACAGTATATTCCCGATGGTATGATAAAGGTTGTCTTTTCGGCATCATCTTCATCCATCCAGATCTGATGGTATCTTACGAAGAAATCCATAAAGGATTGGAGCTCATGCTTGTAACAATTGTCAATCAGTATGTGTATGTTGGGCAGCGGGAAATCATCCTTAGGACTTGCTCTGTTCACGTCTCAGTAATCGACACATACTCTAACTTTCCCATCTTTTTTCGAAACTGGCAGAATGTTGGCCAACCAAGTCGGGTATTCGACCACTAGGAGAACCTTGTATTTGATTTTCTTGGTGACCTTCTTGTTTATCTTTAAACTCATATCCGTCTTGAACTTTCTGAGCTTCTGCTTTACTGGTGGACACATAGGATTGGTGGGTAGTTTGTGAGCTGCTTGGATGTGCTTAAACCAATCATATCGTCGTAGGACCATGAAAATATGTCTTTATATTCCTTTAGAAATCTGATAGAGTATTCTTTCTCCGACGTTGATAGATGAATGCTTATACGCGTTTGCTTGACCTTTTCGGAATCCCCTAAGTTAACGACCTCCGTTTCCTCCAAATTAGACTTCGGTTTGTTTTTAAAGTTCTCTACTTCTTTGATGATTTCCTCGGGTTTTATATCATCTTCCAGATCCTCTGAATCATTGTCCTTATGTTGCATTGTCTCATTACATGTAACAGTCGTGGGTTCATCAGGATATGTAATAATTATGCTGAAAGAATGTAACAAGGTAATAATAAATATGAAAAGAAGTAATGCATTAATAAAATTTTAAAATGTCAACAAGTATGATCCGATGGCTCAAGATCATTTCAAATAAAAATACTAAAAAAAGTCTTAAATGCTCAAAACTATTTGAAAATAATTCATGCTAATTTGCAAGGCCACCAAGGAACTCGGTGAGCCCGGGATAGTGCAGCGGTCCAGTTATTGTGAGAACAACTCCTTCTTCCATGGTTTGAATGGTAAGGTCTTCCTCCTCCACCTCCTCAATAATTGCACTGCAGTCCATGTCTTCTTTATCTAGAAAAAGCTTCCTCATGCCGGTCAAAACCTCATCTTCCTCAGATCCCCATACCATGTCAGCCTGATGGAATGTCTGGTGCGGAGGTGATACGGGTTGTTCCAGTGGATAACAAGAAGCACTCCATGGTGGTGTCGAATCCTGATATTCTTGCCATGTGTACTCATTCCTGAGTCAAAAAGTCGAGCCATAGTACTGTGGTTGTACGGGTTTGGTGATCCCCTGAAGCTTTTTTGCTGAGACCCTTGCCTAGTTGTACCCTGTCCACAACAATATTATTTCTATGTTGTTGCTCCACCATCGGTCCTTTTTAATTGCGTTAACCCGTTCAATGTGATAGTATGTTTCTCCACCCAACTTCCTTCTATTTTCGATTGCTAGAACGGTCTAGTTGGTGTAGATGGGGTTGCTCCCATCTCCATGGATGATCACCTCCGAATGATTCCACTCAAACTTCACGGCCTGGTGAAGATTTGAAGCCACTGCCCCGGCTGCATGTATCCATGGCCGTCCCAACAATAGATTGTAAGTAGTAGATATATCTAACACTTGGAACTCGACATCAAACCAAGTCGGACCCATCTGTATATTGAGATTGATTTCCCAAATGGTGGCTCTCTGAGATCCATCGAACGCCTTCACATATCATGTTTCCCATTCGTATCTTGTGCAAGCCTTTACCTACTTTCTTTAGAGTGGTCAATGGACATATGTTAAGACTCGAACCTCCATCTATCAAGACCCTGGAGATGAACTTATCTTCAAATTGCACCATGATGTTCAATTCCCTATTGTGACTCAGTCCTTATGGTAGCTGTCGCGCCCTCCCCCCCCCCCCCNAGCCCTCCTTTCGGGGCCTGGTTGAAAGGGGTTTATGACATTGGTTGAGATAACTCGTTCCTTTTGGGAAAGGGATTTGTATATTTTGAAGAGTCGCCACCTAATGATTTTAACGGTGTGTTAGGGCACCTGAGGGGTTCAATTACAACTACATTACTAACCAGAGATTGGGTAAGGGCTTGAAATTATCCTAAGGGGAAGGTGTTAGGCATCCCTCAGGATCCTCAAGTGTGGTTCCCGACCAAATGGTTTATGTGAATTTGTATGGCTTAGCAAACAAACAAATAAAGGCTCAAATAAGAGGGGATTTAAGTCTTAAGCATGCAGATGTTTGAAAATAGTAAAGAACATTAGCTTTTGAAAGGATTACAATCTAAGCATATAAAAGGTATCCTAGGTTTATAATAATATGGATCACATCAATACAATACCCGGTAATCACTCCTCGAAGAGGGGCTACACGTGGTATTAGCGCACCAGTGATCATATCCATATTCTACCCTTCCCACCCCGTGAAAGCAACTAAATCGAGTGTTGGTCTCGACCTCTATTGCATGGTGCTACCCGTCCCTTCCTATCACTCATGGTAGAAATTAGGACTCCTATCCTTAAGGAGGTGCTAGGCAGACCCTCAGGTTTTAAAGGTGAAAATGCTAAGGCGACATATAATGGACAAGTAGAACTGCAGATAAAGGGTAACACATAAACAGGAAAGGGCTCAAAGACCTCCACAAATAGTGCACATAAACAACATGTCTCATACACAATTAAGGTCCATATTTAGATCCTACGCATGGTGTCTCAGTGATACTAGCAAAGACAGATTTATTGCATAACTCAGAGAGGAAGTCTTAATCGGGCTTGCCTACTCGTTTTAAGCATGCTGGCAATTGAACACTAATCCCAAAGGACAATTCTGGTTTTATTTTTTAAGTTGACTACCTAAGGCTTGCCTAGGTGTAGGATAACATGCAACAATTATTAAGATTTGTTAACGAATCTAGGTTGTTTATAGCTAATAACATGAAATTCTAGGTGTTGAAGATGTGCAAGGACTAATTACCAGTTGTTTAGAACATGGGACTAATTTAGATATATGTATTTAGACTAAGTGCAGTTAAATGAGTACGATCCTATAGCATGATGTCTAGTGCAGCATGATGCATAATAACCTAAACATGATTTCTAAATGCACATAAAATCACAACATTATGCACCATTTCAGGAATAACAAGAGTACAACTTGTTAATTTTATCTTAGGGACAGTATTTCTAAGTGCGCATAGCAATATGAAACATGATTGCAGAAGATACCAATTATTATCGTTATTTACCCTATCACAAATTTTTCTAAGTGATGAATGAGAGTACTGAAACAAGATGATGAAACAGTGTACATGGGAACTAAAGAGCAGGATTTTTAATGCATGGATGTGAACCTACACGTGATTTCTATTGCGCAGATAAGAAATAAAGCTTAAACATGGTTCCTACCCTTGTAATAACTAAGTATGCGTAGTTACCCCTCCCATTTCACTATCCAGCCCCCATGAGTCGTTTATAGATTATTACAAGCCAGGAATTATGAATTGCATAAACAAAGTAGAAAATAAGAAATTATTCTATAGGGAGCCTTCACTCAGGCCCAAATCCTCCAAACCTTATGCCATATGGTATTCATAGCCTTTTCACAGTCCGGGTGTGTCCAAGTTCCCTAAGGACCTCAAGGGCTCCCATGCAATGCTCACACCCAGATTTCATAGCCAAGATAGAGCATGTGCAATGTGGAAATACCAGCCTCAGTGTGTCCCAAAGCAGTGCTCACACTGAGGGGGCAAAACTTAAAGGTCTAGGAATCAAGTGAAGTGCAAGGGATGTGTTTTGAAAAGGTTTTGAAAGAGATTTAGTTGAAACATTTCATAAACCAGAGAGTCTGTTTAGTAAAACATATTTTGAAAAGAGAGTATAGTAATAAGCAACATTCTAAATACAACATCAAAAAATGAGTTCATACATAGCCAAAGCACACAGAACCAAGGCAGGTTCAGCCACGACAATCAAGGACACTGGGGGTGGGGACACATAGAACATTTAGTTGCAAACACAATAATATAGCAAAGATATAGGACTGGTTTAAACATGCTCGGAAACTGCCGATACTGGCATAGTCACAAAACTAGACATGAAGAACCACATAGAGGGGTGATAGGGATTTGGGGTAAATATACAACAAGTAGGAAACAGTTAGTAGGTCATGCTCAGGAACACACATAAAGGGGGTACACTAGTTCAAAGGAAAGGGAAGACATAATAGCATGCTAGTGATGTATTTTAATTACAGGTCTCGCAAAAGAACCACAAATAGAAGTAAACCAGAAATAGTAAGAACTGAAACAAATAGAGAATCATGTTGTTGTTGGAGCTTTGAATTTAAACTAGGGCATACCAGTGAAGAGGAGAGAAAGAAGAATGAAAAGATCAAGAGAGAGAGAGCACAATGGTTAGCCTTGGCTTGCAGCCGGCTAACAATTAGACAGTAGCAAATAGCACAAGAGAGAGAGAGCAGAGATTCTTTTATTGTAAGAGATAGTTTTTGAACCCCAGTGTTCGTATCGTTGTTAATGAGAGAGTAGGGTACTTATAGTTTAAAGCAGGCAGAAGGAATAAGGTAAAAAATAATAATTCAACAATAATAATAGAAATATACCAATTAAAATCAGGTTAGTTGCGATGACTTCCTTTAATCAAGGAGTGTAAGATTCAAACGGTAATAAATAATGCCAAATTAGGAATGAAACCATATGAGGCTGAATTAACATATAAGGAAACATTTTAGCAGAGCACAAATATACAACATATAATAGAGTCTAGGTTCAACAAACTCTAATTAAGGAATGTTTAAGAATCAGCTTGACAATGTAATTAACTACGAAAAATAAGGTAGGGAAGGATGGAAATCAACAGGAAACCCTCAAGTGAGGTTTAGATTACTGGAAATTAGCATCAATTAGGGAAAGGTATCATGTATGACTGGAATACCACACACAGGAAAAATAATTTCAGCATATAGAATAAGTAATTACCCTAGGTTTAGAAAATCTAATTAAGAATCGATTAGACAGTAGAATTAATCAAATAAGACAAATGAATAACTCATGGATCAAAATCAGTAATGTATTACCCTAGGAGATCAGTGAAGGACACCAATCCCAGGGAAGGAATGACTCAAACAAGGACAACATTAATTAAAGGAATATAACACGAATTAAATAAATAATGTTCAAGAAATCAGAAACCCTAGTAATCACAGTAGAGTAAAACTATACGAAATTAGGGATTCATATGTATCACAGGGTAAACATGGATGTAAGTAGAAGAAGCAAGAAAATCATAGACATATATGAACACCATAGGGTAAAGCATCAGCGAATCACAAAGCTCATGAAACACATACACATATGTAAGTAATATCTTCACAGACAAAATAAGGGACTAGGGTTTAGGACTAGAATTATGGTTTTCAACACAGGTAAAGAGAGACTCCAGTAAATCTCTAAACACAGTAGAAATCTTAGGAGAATGCTAAAGAAATCATAGGAAAACCGTTTAAAGAAGGGGTCATGAAACCCTAGTTGTAAACGAAGAGTCATTTTGAGAGAACATTTGAAAATCTTTGAGAAAACATCAGAATAGCTTAAAATATACACAGATCTATCATAGATCTAAAAGAATCGGGGAGTTAAAGCATTAGGGTTTCAAAGAGAACCCAGAAAGATGAGAGAAACCTCAAAAATGTTACTGGTTTAAACCCAGAGGTTATAGATCTTACTCGAATAGCCAGAGGTGGCCGGAGAATGGTGAGCAAGGCCCAGGGGTAGGAGGATTCAACCCAGGTCTCTTGAAGACCTTAGAGATGGAAAACACCGCCGTGAGGGAACCACAGGAGGCAGAAGGGTGGTGAAGGTTTCAAGGTCTCTAGCGAAGGGATGGCCGGAGAAGATGAAGAGATCCATCCGAATATGAAGAGACATGAAGTCTCTAGAAGAGACTAGAGAGAGAGAGAGGGGGAGAGAGTAGAGATATGAGAGACGGGGAGAATGAGAGGGGGTCAGGGGGGTTAGGTAGGTTTAATTATGGATACAAAAATCTGGGTCGTTGATGAAATTTGATCAACGACTCAGATTGGTTTGGGGTTGGGTCGGGTAGGATATTGTATTAGGCTTGAGGGGTCTGGGCTAGTTTAATTGGGTTAGGGACAAAGATTAATTTAGGCTAGAATTTAAATAAAAAGGGGTAATTGTTAAATACCCAACTAAAATTAATAAAAATAATTTATAAAATAGCTGATAATTGTAAAGATGAAATCGATGCTTAGTAAATTAAATTAAAATGATTTAAAAAATATAAATGACTAATTACTGGAAAAAAAGCATAAAACACATGATTAGGCTATAATTGCAAAGTTATTGCAACTACGGCCAAGGAGTGCCAATTTGGCTAATTGTGAAGTAATTTTGTTTTAATAGGACATAAAATAATACATTAAGTCAAGAAATTTTTTTTGAAATCATTTGTAATGTAATTTTGTAATTGATTATTAGAAATAAAATACTGGATAAATTTAACAAAAAATATGGGAAAATTATAGAAAAATACCAATTGCTATGAAAGCCTGATTTTGAAGGTGTAAATGCAAATTAAAAAATAATTTGAGAAAAAAATTGGGTACCAACAGTAGTAATTCGTCTTTATGGAAAGAGATTTTGTGGCTCTCCAATACATGTCCGACCATGTTAGCCATCTCTCCACTAGTCATGTCGGCGGGTACATAAGCTTCGCTTAACACCTTTACAAAGCATTCATGTGCGCATCTGAGTTTTTCAGCAGCAATAAGATGGATATCTGAGCAGGATTTTTGTTCAAGTGGTCAACAACAGAATACTCCCTCACTTGTACCTTTCTCCAAAGATCGTCGGCAACAGTCTTGACAACAAACGGCTTAGGTATAGCTTATTTGCTCGTTCCTCCTAGATTCTTAGATGTGTAAACTCTGCCTGTTCTAATCATACATTGTGTGACACCTGTTTCTTCCACTTTGGCCTTTCCCTTTCTCCGTGCTTCCGCAATATAATCCCACATGATGGCATCAGACTTGTAAGATGGTTTGGGAGCTACTATCATAGTGAAGGGTGTAGCTACCTCAACTTCAAATGGCGTCTGGTTTTTTACCACAACTAGTGTGAGGGTGAATGGAGATGTTTTAGGAGCGTCTCCCTATCGGATGAGTCCAATGGACCCTTCCTGATCCCATTCTTTGTCAATTTCTATCACATTTACTCCATCGCCCTTGTGATCTAGGAGAGAGTTGTTGCAAACATTTGGTGAAACTTCTTTCGCCTGTATAACCTTAGTGTAGATCAGCTTCTGAATCTTATCTTTCAACGTGCGACATTCCTCAATGGTATGACCTTCATGCCTGAATGATAAGCACATGTTCTGTTGGGGTTGATCCATTGGGAGGGAATTTCCACAACAACAACAAGAATATAGGTAACATAACCAGCGGCCTTCGATCTCTCATACATTTGCTCTATGGGTTTACTTATTCGGGGGTATTGTCTAGGACATCTGCGGTCAAAATTTGGACGTGGCTTCGGGTAGTTTTGGCAGGCAGCTGGATGTGAATGGTAATATGCAGATTGAGTGTTGTAGGTATGGTAGGTTTCAGTGTATTGGTATTTCGGGGCTGAGGGTTGATATGTGGGTGAAGGTGTTTGGTATGTAAGGGGAGACTTAGGGCCCTGGGCTACAATCACATCACCCACTTCTTTCTTCTTCAAAATGCCTCCTGATTGCAATGCTTTATTTGTGGCCTGCAGTGCCTCGAAATTGGTTACCATTCCATTTTTAATTCCTTCTTCTATTCTTTTTCCTAGCTTGATGATGTCGGAGAACTTGTGATTTTCAGTGACCATCAACATTTCGTACTACTGTGGATCTTGAACCCTAACAAAGAACTTGCTCATTTTTTCTTCTTGAAGTGTTGGCCTTACCTTTGTGGCCTCAGATCTCCAACGAGTAGCATACTCGCAGAAGGTTTTTGTCGTCTTCTTCTTGAGGGTTTGGATGTAGAAAAAATTTGGCGCATTTTTCGTGTTGAATCTGAATATATCCATAAAATCTGATGCCATACTCACCCAACTAACCCACTTTTTTGGGTTTTGACTGATATACCAAGACAAAACATCTTCGGCAAGGCTTCTCTTGAACAATTTCATGCAAATTTGTCTGTTGTTACCCACTCCTACAAGCTTGTCGCAGTACGTTCTCAGATGCACCTTCAGGTAACAAGTACCATCAAACATTTCGAACTTGGGAGGTTTATAACCCTCTGGTAGTTCCACATCCGGCTGAATGCATAGGTCTTCATAGTTTAGACCTTCATTGCCTTTCCCACCTTCAACACTCTAGACTCTACCTGTGAGCTTCTTGAGTTCCTCTGCCATGTTATTAATAAGCAGGACCTTCTTAGTTGATTCAGGTATATATAGGGTTTGATGCGAGGTATGGGGTAAGGTTTCCACATATATCAGGTTGCTTTGATAACTTCCCGAAACTTGGGTATATGGGTGGTCATTGGTCGAGTTCTGGAGATCGGGAGTGGGTTATGGTGCATTTGGGGTGAGTGATAAGTAGTGGTTTTCAGGTATTGGAGTTGGATGATGGTGATGTCGTTGAGGGGTCGGCTATGGTGGTGGGTTAAGGTTCTTGGGAAGCGGGGGATTATGATACTGGTGTGGTGCAGGGGGATTTGGTGGTGGATTTTTGTTTTGTGGGTTTTGTGGTGGCATTTGGTTCGGGGTAGTTAGGTTTTATTGGTTGATGTTGGGAACAATGAGAGTGAGGGAGAGGTTTGCCAGATTTTGGACCTGATCGAGCTCACCCTATAATTTCAGGATTTTCTGCTATAAATGTGAGACTAGCTCATTCTGCCCTGGAGTACTTCTTCCATCTAAAGTTTCCACATTTTCTGCCACAATAGTATTGTCTTTCCTGATGGTTAAATCATCCATCTTCCCTTTTCCCTTGTTTTTGCCTTTAGGGTCGCTAGGTAGAAGAGGAGGCCGAGGACCTCTTGATCTAGTGTGGTATGCTGATGATGTCAGTATGCACAAACCAACCTTTGAGAATGGGAACAATAAAAAAAAAAAAAGCAACGGTAACCATGTTAGTAAGGTGAAAATAAAAGAATGTTTGCAATATTTAAACATGTTTTGCAAAGTCGTGCAATAATTCATGTCCTAATTTTGGGGACCTCATTGTGCCTGAGGTAGGCCTAAGCGACACATAGACTTGAGAAAATTGATGCCAACTTTTCTTCATTTAATTAATGCAAGAATAGGCCAAAACAAATGTTCACTAAATCAACAATAATAATAAAGTCACTAATGGCACCAAACCTTATTACATCAAAATCTAATCTAATCTAAAAAGTAGTAAAGAACATGATCTCCTAATCTATTGGATCCTTGAAGGACCTTCTCCATGCTTGGCTCTTTTGACCCTATCAATCAGGTTTCCCCAATCACGCATATCCAACAGTAAGTAAGCTTTTGCCAGATTTCCTCCCTCATCGTTGTTCAGGACTTGATAATCCGAGAGTCTCTTTCTCATCTTCCCTTTTAGCTCCATCAGTCCTTGTTCCAAGTATTCCAATCTTTATGTTGACTTAGCGGCAATCTATTTCCATTCCGTTATCACCTCCATGTTCACTTTGTGCTGCTCAAAATGTTTAGCTTCAAACTCGAACACCTTTTGCGTAACCTCTTGAACTAAACTTGTGCCTCATCCACTTCATCTATAATCTTGTCCTTTATATTGACTCCTGACCTGACGTCCCCTACTACGTCATCTTCCAGCCATGATAGATAGTAGTACATATGTCCAACATGAAACCTATCAGGCTCGATTGTTCTCCTTCGACAATGATCTTTTGGTTCCACTTATGTTGCGCCTCGAACTTGAAATATGCTTTGGACTGGAGCATGTTGGAAACACGAGGTATGACCTGTTTCCTTCACGATTGCCTCATTACCCTTATGGGAGCATAAGGATGGATTCCTCGCAACCCGATCACTACCAAATGAGTAGTTCCACTTGACTTGATAATAAACTCACTACTTGGAAACCATTTAAACATCCAATGTACCTTCTTGTTAGTCAGATTGCGAAAGAAACGCACCCAAATTACATCATTTCCAAGTTGTGTAAGCCTTTTTGGAATAAACGCCATTTTCATTGGGTGATAGTTGGCTATGTAATCATTTAGTGGCCTTCGCAGAAGCTCTTGACGGTATTTTCCTCTCTGAAAGTGTTCTAGTATCCAGACTTGTAGCAATAGATTACAATCCTTAAAGTGTCCAAATCCTTGCTGCACTGATCTAGAGCACGGTACATATCAGCTAAGATCATAGAAATAATAGTATAAGTTTGTTCCTCGATGCCATCCATCAAGGTCCTGGCGACCATGGCTAAGAGAGTGAATCCTTCCTTCTTTTATCGGAAATATCAACAACCCCAAGAAGCAGACGACGACCACATAAACTCGGTGGTGCACCAAACCCAAAGAAGTAATGGTGAGTTCATCGTGGTGAAGACGATACGACTTGCTATGCCCATAACGCTCGTAAAAAAAGGGATATATGATTTCTTTAGACAGAGTAGCTCATCATTCTTCTTAAAACCCAATATTTTTAGAAAATCATGGGGAGTGTGATTCTCTTGTACCAATAATCCCGGACTATCCCATAGCAACTTGGCGAAGCCTCTTATTTTTTATAAGAGAGGAGTCATTTCTACATTGCCAAATCAAAAATAGCTCTTTTCTCATCCCAAAACATGGTAGCAACCTCAATCAATTCCCTATTTGGTTGAATGTTTAGCAATGATGGCAGGTCACCAAGTACTCTCCTCACATGATTCTTGTCGCAAGGTTCAAGGTCTTTCCACCATTCAAGTAGCGAATGTGGGATGTTTTGGACCTTACCAAACCTTGGGATTTCATGCTTCATTTTCTGAAAACAAACAAAGGTTAGCCCCTTTTCCCTTCATATTTGACTACTTACGCAATAATGATCACACGTTGGCACATTTTCTCTAAGTAATGCACACAATATGATAGTGCCCATTTAGATTGTGGAAATTCCATCAGACTTTGGACAAGGTTCATCTTAGCAGGTTGTTATATTAATAATACCTCAACCCGTACTAGATTTAGCGTTATGCATGTACATTTCAAATTGGAGTAGGGTTTCTGGAAAGGTTTAGATTGTTACTCCTAAGTGGTCAACTTGAGAGGGTATGGTACGAGACCGTCGATTGCACCGTTGATCGACTACTGAAAGTAAGCCTTCCCGATTTAAAAAGGGTAATTTTCAGAAAAGCGCGGACACTATGTTGATAATTGGCACAAGTGGAGTATGATGTGGAGCATGATTTATGCAGAAATAACAACACATTGCCAAGTATTTGCATGATCAAAACAGTAAATAAAATAGAAAAAGTAGACATGTAAAGAAGAGAGAAGAAAGACAAAAGAAAGAACTCATCTTAGTTCATGAAAATGTGCGAGAACGTAATGGAGCGGGTAAGGAAAAAGGATGGGAGAGTCATAATATAGTTGTCTTAGACAAGATGAAAAGAGATGGAGAGAAGTCATACATGTCATAGAAAACAAAGGAGAATAAGGAAAGGGATGTGCATATAATAGAGATTTTAAAACAAATAAAGAAAAATAAAAGAAAGTAATCCACGTAAGTCAAGTTTATTAGTAAAAGCCTAAGTACTCCCCAGCAGAATCGCCATACTGTCACCCCCCCAATTTTCTTGCGAAAGCGGGTTTCGACATGTGACAACTCTTCTAAAGGTTTTAAAAGAGAAGAGTCACCACCTAATATTTTGAGGTGCGTTAGGAAACCTATTTGCAATTAACTTTTTTTGACTAGTCAACGCACCAAAGATCGGGTAAGGCATTAAATTACCTCAAAGAGAAGGTAAGAGAAGGTATTAGGCACTCTTCGAGATCCACAACGGTGGGTCCCGGCCGAACTTTAGACTATGTGGATTATATAGTTAAGCTAGATGATCAAATAAATTGAAAGGATGTTCAGAAGTCATAGAATCTTGTTAAAACATATGAGAGTCGATACAAGTCTTAATAACTACGTTGGTACAAACTGCATTGATCTACGTTAAGTATGGATAACAAGCAAATAAATAATGAGGGGGGGGGGGGGGGGGGGGGTCCTATGTTTTTTAGCCAAAAGGATCACTCTATGCAACATAAATAATACTTCACGACTCCCTTTAGGTAGGGGTTGCTCATATTATTCAGCGGGCACAAACTATCATCTCCTGCTACCCAATTACTACGTTGAAGTTATTTACTTAAAGGCATTCTAAATCATTTCTAAGTCGTACCTTATGCGTGCACTAACCATCCCATGCCTATGTTCAGGAGGCCTTGGACCTACTATTTGGTAGTTCTAGACTCAAATAAGGTGCTCGAAATGATAAAACAAGGCGATAATCAAAAACAGATAGGACTGCATATAATTGCAATGAAGGCCCAAATAACCTCCACACATAAACAAGAAAGCACGCAGACTAATTTATGGTATTAGGAAGTAGATTAATTCAAAATTAAGACTTAGAGTCCTTGAGTCATATAGGCATGATATCTATATGATTCCAGTATTATCCAGGTAATGTTGTAGTTTTTGGACTAACGTACGGGCATATTAGACCGTTATAAGTCCTATAGGCAGGATTTCTAATTATTTACATAATAAGGTAACAAAATCAATCTCATAATTCTGAATTACTAATGCTAGTTTTATAGACATGCGTCTTAGGCAGGTGACAGTCCCTATAGGCATGATCTCTAACAGTCGTATAATTAGGCAGTGAAGTCACTTGAGCACACATGATTAGCAGCGTCAGTTAACATCCTATGGGCAGGATTTCTAACAATTGACAAATGGACTCGATTTTGTAATACTTTATCCCTATAGGAATTCTATCTAAGTGAAGCAGTACAAAACAACAATTGATTAATTAGTTAAGTCCCTATGGTTATGGTATCTAGATGAGCAAAGGTATTGCATTGTCGTATCTTGTAGGCATGTTATCTAAGAGTGTTGAATAGTAGACATGGAAACAAGTGTAGCATATTTGGAAAATGAAGTGAAGCGTTTGCATGATTCCTATAAGCATGATTTCTATTAGTGTACAACACATGAAACTAACTAGCATATATGGTATGTTGAACAAAATAGCAAATAGACTAGTAGACCCTATAAGCATATTTTATACCTATTCATGCAAGTATTAGAATACTCCAACCCCTTATTCATTAGTATCCCGATTGTTTGTTTACAAATTATTACAGGCCCAATTAGAACAATAAAACAAATACAAACTTAATAGGTCCATTACAGGCCCAAATACAACAATTACAGGTCCGACACAAGTACAAAGTAACCCATGAGTGCCCTTCTGGGCCTTCACCAGCCGTACTCTTGCATATTCATCAGGCCAAATATCCATGCTTGCAAACTTGTCTGACCAATGATCAGATCCAATAATACACACGGCCCAATAAGCTAGGCCCAAACATGAAAGAAAACTGTCTTGCTTACCCATTAACGAATAACATGAACATTGGGGCATAAAATATTTCATTCAAATAGGTCAGAGTTTAAGCAAAGACACATGGATTCTCATTATTACAATCATCAGCAGAAAAGTTTTCTAAGTATCACCTTAGGGGTGACATCTAACAGGTGAGAGGACACACATGTACAAAGACCTTACAATGAGCACATATGTGAGGCTTTCAAACTACAAATAAGTTCAAAGCACGGACTTCTCAAGATGCACCAGAGTAGTTATAGGAAAACATGATTCCACAAAGCAAGACACTGAGCATGAGCGTTAAATACATGGATTAGTTCTAAGAAGATTAACAAATGACAATGACATGCTCAAGATACTCCCCTTTGGTGTAGATACCACAACAGACTTCCCAAGGAGAACATAAGGACTCAAGGCAAGGTATAACTAAGAGTTGTAGACCAATTCAGGGCAAGTAGAAGCTGAACACCACGACTAGTCAGTAAATAGGTACTTAATACAAATTGATCACATATAGCAAGTTTAGTTATGCACATCAAAGATTCCCTAGGCATTAAACCTGGGCAATCCTAGCATTAGCAGGCATGAGTCTACATAATAGGATGGTAGTAAAGCAAACAACTATAATAAGGATTGGGTTTACAAACGGTACAGTAGCATGCTTTTCTGAAGAGTACAGGATACAGACATGACCAAGTAGCAAGTTCTGCCTGAATGGCTTAGCATAAAGAAATATACTCGAGCAAATTATGGGCATGAATAATTATTCCAAGAGTTTTAACACAATAATTCAGAATAATGCATGAATATGGGCAATCAACATACATAGAAAACTCATGTGTGCATAAACATAGTAGACTAAGTAGGTTCAAGATGGTCAAAATATACATAGTGGGCAGATATCCAAGTGCAGGATTGAGGCAAGTTTAGATGCTAAAGAATACATGACTATAGGCTAACTTCCAGATAGATAGGATTTCAAACAAAGGTAACAACATATTGTAATCACATTGGTTCAGAAAATTCGAACAAGCATAATACTCAAGTCATGACCACAACAAAGAATAGAACTGCAAGAGTCAAGGTATTCACCATATAAATATAAATATATAAAATAAGGGGAAAATATTATAAAAACCTAAATGTGGATACAAATAATATGTTTAGATGATTAAGGCATCAAAAAATAATTTGAAAGGATAATTAATAAATAATCAAGTAATTTAAATACAAGGAAATCAATTTTAAAGCTCTAAAAAATATAGAAAATTATAGAAAATACTTGTATAACTGTTATAAGTTAAGTAATGATGCAAAAATGATATTTTGAATGTATATATATATACTATTTTAAAAAAATATGAGAGCAAAATTGGGTATGAACAATCTTAACAAACACTTCTTTGTGGACAATATATTTTTGTGTATGTTTCCTCATAATGCTTTGGTTGCTCTGCCTAACCAAAACTCTTGTTGTCGATCTTGATATCACTCTTGAAAGTGCAATATACAGATGTTTGTGCAAAAAACTATATTGCGGTAAAAATAGTTCCATATTTAGGATGTTTGTCTATGTGATTTATTTGTTATATTTGCGAAACATAAAGATACTAAAAGTTATTTTCACACAAATTTAAAAGGATATTCCTTAGTTTCGGAAGAGGAAATTTGAATTCAGAGATAAAAATATACTTAGAAGCACATTAATCAGTATCATAATTTTTGCATGTATGACGTTATTGTTAAAACTTCTAGATACCATCTGTGTGCTATTACATAAGCTATTCGGCGTATCTAAGTTTTTCAGTAGCATGACATACACATTTTTTTTTCAAAATTAACCTATATACAATTTTAACTTAGTCTATTATATATACAGTGACACTAACATACATAAGAAATAATAAATTTTACAACAAACATATATGGTAGAAGGTCATTTGGTATTAAAGTATTTAAGTATTATTCTTGGTAGTAATTATTGGTATCATTTTCTGCTGAATCAACAATTGAAAAATATTTTATTTTTGTTATAAAATTTTGCAATAAATCTTTTATTTAGGTTATCAACATATTCATTTCTGCTAGGTAAAATACCCTTTTAATTCTAACATGTGATTTGCACAAATTGTGTTTTAATCTAATGATAGAAATATTTCTCTTATTAAATGCATTACTATTACCAATGGGATTGATAACCAAGTGTTCAGAAAAAATAAATTATCTTTTATTAGATGTTCTTATTCTTTTTTTTAACATGAAGAAAGAAGTCATTGGATACTAGATTTGTTCTTACTTTATATTTCTTGTCAGTTGAATTTTTTTTTGATTTGAGGCCAGAAGTATAACTTTGGCAAAGCTAGTTTTTATAGTCTCTGCTTTTGTCGATTTTGGAACTACTGGTAGTACTTGACAGAAATCACCTCCTAAACCATTAATTTTCTACCAACGGTTCATTAATAAGAACTCTAGACAATTATTTCGATCGTTTGACACTTTGAGATAAGTGCTTCATCCCATGTTACCAATTTTGATTTCCTTATAAATTTAGCACCATTACTTTGCTTGATATATTTGTGATGGTTATTTAAAATATTTGAAGAGGTATATCAAATCTAAAGTGGGTGGCCTCACAATAAAACCATTATTGGTACACCACTTGATATTATTGCTAACAGTGTCATGCCTCTTTATATGAAATTTGCGAGTAATGCATGACATAAAAATATTATTTTGATTCTGTCGGAGGTATCTACAAAGAATAATCTCGCTATAAGCCATGTTTGGAGCCTCGTGCCGACTTGTTTTAGACCCCTTTGGGGGCTTTTTACTGCTATTTCCTCACCGTTGATTCATGATTTACACTCAGTCATATTGTGATTATTGTTTTTGAAACTCAGCTTTGTTTACATTATTTTAAGATATAAAATGATTTTTTAGGTCGAGTACCCCGTTTTACTGATATGCCCTAGGGGCTTTTGAGAGGTTCTGACTGAGTGAGGCCGAGGGCCTGATTGTGAGGATATGATACACCATGAGGTGGCTTGATATTAGCGTTTGGGATGAAGGATCCCCTCCGGAGTCTGTACACACCCCCAGTGAGCGCAGATACCTACTGAGTGCTGAGTGATGAGTGCTGAGTGCTGAGTGCCGAGTGATGAGTGATTGGGAGGCATGAGTGACACTGAGGTTGCCCGAGGGGATGATACTGAGTGGTTGTGAGGTGCTGAGTGATGTTCTACCTGAGGGCCGATTTATGATTCATGTTTTTGCCCGCGGGGCTACTTATGATTTATTTCATTTTACACTTAATCTTTCGGTTATTTTTATTTCTGAAATTGTTGAAAAACACATTTTTCAAAGGAATTTGCTGAAGTTGTTTTTAAGGCATGATGATTTCATATATCTATGTATATACTGTTGAAAAGAAAGACCGTGCATATTGTGAATTGATGATATCAATTATTATGTGTTTCTTGCCGCTTATACTTGATTTGTTTTCATTACTACTGAGTTGGCATACTAACATTACTACCTGCACCCCTGTGTGCAGATTCAAGTGCAAATACCGAGCGTTAGCCACCTATCTGTGCGGAGCCGGAGTTCGGGATATAGAGGTAGCTGTTCAGCGTCCGCAATATCCGGATTTTGCCTTCTTTTGTTGTATCTAGCTATTCGTTCTGAGGTTTTGTATCATAATAGTATACCTTTTGGCATATTTTTCTTAGATGCTCATGACATGTTGGCCTCGGGTGTTGGGGTTGGTTGGACTGTTTAACTGTTTATTTTGCCTAATGAATTCAGTAAATTTTATATACTTATGAAATGCTTGCAAATGAGTTGGGATTTTTGGAAAGAAACTGTAATTGTTTGAATTGGCTAGCCTAGTTCCACGATAGGCGCCATCACGGCCGGTTTAGGATTTGGGATCGTGACAGATTATAAGGTTAATATCTAGAATACTGATTATGTTTTTTTTATTATGAGTTATAATACTTAATATTATAAGATTATTTTTGCAAATCGATATTGTATTCATGCATTTATATTATAATAATATATAAGTAAATAATATAATAATATAATATAGATGATAGATTAATTTTCGTGGCAAAACGATATCAAAGAAACAACTTGAAGCATTATGTCCGTCATCGATGAGAAGAGGCGTAAAAGTAGATGAAAAAAAGAAGGAAAGCCAAATGCAGTAAGCTGATAGATAGATGATATGTTCCATACTTTTTACACAATGTCTCTACTTAACCCTATTAATTAAAGAGAAAAAGTTTGATAACTCAGATTTAAGGTGAAACATAATAAAATTTATAGCAATAAATAACAATCATGTCACGACCCAAACCCTAACCTGGTACTAGACAAGCCGGCATTTCCAAGACATTCCCAACATTTAACAGAAAAATGAATCAAAGTATTTTAAATAACAAAAATTCTCATAAACGGGGTAGAGACCCAAAACATAACGCGGAAACTTCCGACATTGGGGTATCACTGAGTACATGAGCACCTAAGTATCATAAGTCTTGAATACACTGCTTATGAAAGTCTGAAACTAAGTACAAATAAAGGAAACACAGGGAAGGAGAAATAAGGTCTGCGAACGCCGGACAACTACCTTGGAATCTCCTGGAAGATCAGCTGTGCGAAGAAATCAATATCCATCGTTTCCGAAAACACCCGGATCTGCACATGAAGTGCATGGTGTAGCGTGAGCTAACTCAGTAAGTAACAACACTAAATAAAGAGCTTAAGATAGTGACAAGCTACACAGTTTTTGTTCAATTTCAGAAATCTCAACATAGGAAAAGTAGGCATGCTTTCAAGTCCGGCAATTTAAGTCAAATCAGTTAATTCATGTCAAGCTCATGTAAAACGGGAAGCAGTATCTCTCGGACATTTCAAAACAATGATATATGGCAGGTGAGTGCAACAATAATGAAATCAAATGCATCCTCTTAGAGAAATAGTCACTCAGTCCTCCCATTCACTCCAACCTCACTATTACTCATACCTCACAGTCACTCATTCCTCTCAGTCGCTCGGCACTCGCACTGAGTAGGTACCTACGCTCAAGGGGGGTGTGTACAAACTCCAAAGGGGATCCTTCAGTCCAAGCGCTATATCAAGCCAATCATGACATAAAAAATCAATGAAACATGTTGCGGCGTGCAGTCCGATCACATAAATATTTTCACAATTAGGACATTGACCTCACCCAGTCATTAATCTCTCCAGTCTCTCGGGCTTTTAGAAATCATGAATATCAGCTCAAACAACAATGATATGATGTATCAACAAGGAATAATAGAGGCTGAGATATGATATGCAGTTAAAACTGAGACTGAGTACAAATAGCAATTAGCAGGTACTTCAACATGTATCACGGCCTCTGTGGGCCCCAATAGTACCAACACATAGCCTAAATATGATTTCTAACATGATTTGTAGTCAAATTACTATAACACATAGAGAACATATAGCTAACAACAAATTATACAGCTTCATAGTTCCATGGAATGGACCAAGTCACAATCCCTATGGTGCACGACTACACACACATCATCTAGCATGTGCGTCACCTCCAAACCAATCACAAGACACATAATACGGGATTTTATACCCACAGAACCATATTTAAAACTGTTACTTACCTCAATCCGAGCAAGTCTCTACTCCAATACGCCTTTGCCTCGCAAATCGGCCTCCGAACATCTCGAATTTAGCCACAAACAATTCGATACAATCAATATGGGCTAAAGGAATAAATTCCACAAGAAAATACGAAGTTTTAATCAAAAATCCGTAATCGGCTCAAAGCCGCCCCCGGGCGCATGCCTCGGAATCCAACAAAAATCACAAAACACGAAAGCACAATCAACTACGAGTCTAACCATACAAAATTTATTAAAATCCGACACCAAATCGTCATCTAAATCCCCCAAATCAACTCTCCAAATTCCTAGCCTCAAATCTCCAAATTACACCTCAATAACACATCAACTAGGTGGGAAAATAAATGGGGAAACATAATTATTGAAGATATTTAACCACAAGTGACTTACCTCAAGAATTCTTTCGAAATCCCTCTAAAAAATCGCCAAAACCCGATCTCAAAATATTAGAAATGGTGAAAATCTCGGGACCTCGTTTTTATATGTTCCGCCTAGGCTTTCCGCACCTACGACAACTTAGACGCTTTTGCAGCGTCGCAGAAGTGACCAACCAACTGCATCTGCGATTACTTCGACTCTTGTGGTCCCTCTCTACGCTCATGCGGACTCGCTTCTGCGAGTGTTAAGCCCGATTCTGCGAAACCCAGTCCGTTGACAATTTCCGCTTCTGCGGTACTCCAGCCGTATCTATGGTCACACAAGTGCGCAAAATCTTTCGCACCTACGGCCAATGTTCTCACCTCTCCAAACTCCACATCTACGCTGCCTTCCCCGCACCTGCGATCAAAGCTCCGCAAGTGCGGTTACACCAGCAGAACCCAAACTTTAGCAGTCTTCAACTTCTAACCTTGGTCCGAAAACCATCTGAAATCAACCCAAGGCCCTCGGGACCTCAGCTAAACATACCAACAAGTCCTATAACCCAATATGAACTTAGTCGAGTCCTCAAATCACCTCAAACAACATCAGAACACGAATCACACATAGATTCAAGCTTAATGAACTAAGAAAATTTCAATTTCATCAAACAATGTTGAAACCTATCTAATCACGTTCGAATGACCTCAAATTTTGCGCACAAGTCACAAATGACACCACAGACCTACTCCAACTTCTGGAAACTCAATCCGATCTCGATATCAAAAAGTCCACTCCCGATCAAACTTTTCAAATTTCCAACTTTCTCCATTTCAAGACTAATTCAACTACGGACCTCCAAATCACAATCTGAACACGTTCCTAAGTCCAAAATCACCCAGCTATGCTAACAAAGCCATCAAAATTCCATTTCGGAGTCATTTACATATAAGCCAACATCCGGTCAACCATTTCAACTTAAGTTTTCCATTATGAGACTAAGTGTCTCAATTCATTCCGGAATCTTTCTCGATCCGAACCGATAACCCGGTAAGTCATAATACAACTATAAATTACAAAATAAGCAGTAATTGGGGGAACAAGACTACAACTCTCAAAACGACCGGCTGGATCGTTACAAATCAATCAAAGGGAAGCGATACATCAACAAATGCTAGGCTAATTGGAATCAGTTCCTAATTAAGAAGCTAGCTCAGATAAAATTTGTTCAAGTAAACTATATCAATCTGCCAATGTGACAGTGAGATTTGCTTTAGTGATAAGATAATTATACTGTCAATTGATAATTAAAATGTTCGAGTCACATAAAAGATAATATTATTAAATAATCGAACCTTACCTATGTGCTAATCATATAATTTAACAATCTTGATTTTGTCATTTGGAATTTCGAGGCTAGCTGGAAACCCATACGTATCATTCTCCAATTCACAACTTCATGTGCGGAATTTATTTAGCCAGGGCTTAGTTTTTGGCTAAGAGTAATTGCTGTGTATTCTTGTATATTCATCTGTGCGTTTTCTTTTTCTTTTTGTGTTCTATTTTCTTCTCTTTCTTCTTCTTCTTCTTCAATTTGTTAATTGATCTTCCGCTTCATCATTAATATTTTATTATTTTTTCTAGTAAAACGTTGTACGCTTGTGAGACTTCACAAGTTCAAGTATTAGACAGATTTAAATAGCTGATGCAAGTTGTCTCTTTTGAATTTATGGCATTTCAAGAAACTCGTATTAATTAGTTAATGATTGTTTGTGAAATTTAAAACTGAGGCATGGAGCTGAGCTGCGTTAAGTCTCGGCATTCAGTTTGCTCGGATCATTTGAGAAAGATATTTTTACCTAATTATACTATATTATAAATTTATTTATACCCATTAAATAGGTTTTAACTTGATTACTGTTTGATATACTATCAATTATATACAAATTAGTTATAAATAAGGATCCCTTGATATTAGGCATTTAACAGGGAATAACTGATACACACACATCTTTCTCTCTCGCGCTCTTCGTATTTCTCTATCACGACCCTATTTTTCCCCGTAGGATGTCGTGACGATACCTAGTCTCTAAGACTAGGTAAGCCTAACACTTACTAAATTAATAGCAAAATTTAACAAACGACTGTCAAATATGAAATAAAAATCTCTATACAACACTTACAATCCTAAAACCGGCAGTACAAGTCATAAGCTCTACTGAATTTTCTAGAAAACCTACAAATACTACTGTTTTGAAATAGAGATAAAAGACTGCAAGTACAACATCAGAAGGTGACTCCAAGGCATGCGAACACGGCAGCAGGTTTACCTTGAGTCTGCACAGCAAGATCCGTACAACTAGCTAGTGATCGACCAACTCTGAAATACTTGGATCTGCACAATATTTGCAGAAGTGTAGTATAAGTACACTACATCGGTACTCAGTAAGTATCATGACTAAAATCAATGGAGTAGTAACGACGGACGGTCAAGACACCTACTGGACTAAATAACCTGGACATAGCAGGGTACGATATCTCTATAAAGCTAGGCATGGTAACAACAAGAATACGATGCTTGCAAGACGAACTGTAAGCAACAATTAGAAACTGGACACAACAAGTAATAACACTATAGAGTAAGCTGGACACGGTTTAAATCCGGTGGAACCAAATAAGGAAATAAACCAAGTAGCAACTCAATAAGAATAACCGCTCTCACACCAAGTTTATCCAATAATCTCCACTAGGTGCCAAACCTCAAAACTCACAATTCACGAGTCCCAATTCGTGAACCCTTGTCATGACCCAAAATCCAACAAGTCGTGATGGCACCTAACTCAACCCGCTAGGTAAGCCAATTAACAACTATACAATTCTAACGAAATTTAAAAGTTAAGTAAAGAAAATATCTAATTCCCGAGGACTGGTATTACAAATCATGAGCTTCTATGATTTAGAGTTTACAAAGCTAGTGTAAAATAAATATATCATCTGTCTGAATTATACATAAACACATTTTTCATAAGTCTAGAGCTATCATGAACAAGAGGCGGGTATAACCGGAATGCAAGTACGCCTTCAATGCTAGCTCCCGTCATACACATCAATGTTAGCATCCAAATATGCACGTAAAGTGCAGAAGTGTAGTATGAGTACAACCAACCCCATGTACTCAATAAGCAACAAACCTAATCTTAGGTTAAAAGTAGTGACGGGCTGGAACTTAGGTCGGAGTCCAACACCAATAGCCAATAACAGTTCATAACAACATAATGAAAGAAATAAAAGAAGTAACTCAGAGATAAAGTGTTCAGGTTGTTAACAGTTCCAGAAAATAGGCCTACCTTTCTAGTATATCAGTGAAAATCCAAATCTTTTACCGAAATTGCCAAAAATATGAGTAAGTTTGAAAACTGTAATTTTGCCCAAAACTTTCAACCGGTAAATGTTTCAGTTTCAAATGACATGAGTAAAATACATCTCTATGCCTATATGTCAATATGTGTGAGAAGTCATGAATGACGTGATGCCGTACAACATGAGGAAAATACATCTCTATGCATGTATGTCAAGGGTGCATGTCAAATGTAATGTATCTCAAGGAGGAACTCATGAACTCACACTCTCAGAGTACTCAATCTCACTGTCTCACACTTTCCGCTCATCATGATCAATAACTCAAAACGGTCAGTCACTCAGTACTGTATAAGGCCAATCCATCCCCAAATATAAATGCTTCGGGCAAGATCCATACCCAGGGAAGATACATCCCTCAATATAAATCAACTGCGCTAAGTGGGGGTACGTACAGACTCCAGAGGGGCTCCTTCAGCCCAAGCGGCAGGCACTATAATAAGCCAAATCTAGGCATAAGTAAATATAACATGCTACAACGTGCAATCCGATCCCATAATATCACTCACAATCAGGCCCTCAACTTCACTCACTCATCAATCTCTCCAGTCTCTCTAGCTCACAGTGCCATGAAACTAGCCCAAAAATGATGATATGATATGTTAATAAATAGCAAAGAGATTGAGATATGATATGAAATGAATGAACATGACCGAGTATGACATTGCAATGTTAGCTAATAACTCAACATCAGAAATAACCTCAGGGGTGTCACGACCCAAAACCAACCATCGTGATGGCGCCTATCGTGGAGCTAGGCAAGCTACTACTCAACATCTCAACACAGTAAAAACTTTGAAAATAACGACGGAAGAAACTAATATTTAAGAAAACTTTTTTTGCAACAGAAATAATCCAAAATACAACACAATCTATCGCAAAATCGGGGTGTCATCGAGTATATGAGCATCTACGCCAGAATACAGCCTACTACAATGTCTAAGAGTAAGAACTGAAATACAGATAAAGACATGAAGGAGAGTTAAGGCATGCGAACGCCATGCAGCTACCTCGATATTCTCCGAGATCTTGTCTCCTCAATCAGTAGCCGTCATTACCGAAAGCACCTAGATCTGCACACGAGGTGCATGGTGTAACGTGAGTACAACCAACTCAGTAAGTAACAAATCCAACCTTTGGACTGAAATTTAGTGAGGAACTCAACCAATAAAGGATAATATAGAAATAAAGTGTAGAAATATAGGCATGCTTTCAAGTTCAATAGATATCTTAAAACAGTAAAATAGATCAAAGGTGAATGATATGAAGCATAAAAATCCTCTACTTCTACATGTCAATCCATATGTTGTATGTGATGCACCATGCCAACAACCTCACGGGCTCACGCTCTCAAATGCTCGATCACTCGATAGTGTATATGGCCCAAACGGCCCAGGGAATATCTATCCCAGAATATATACATCACTGTTCAACAATCACCCGGTACGAGTAGGACCAAACCAGCCCGTGGAGAAGATCGATCTCCATGTATATATAGTGCTTCGGACACGATTCATATCCAGGGAAGATCCATCCCTCAATAATATCAATCACACTCACTAGGGTGTGTACAGACTTCGGAGAGGCTCCTTCAACCCAAACACTATCATAAATCAATATAATCGTTGCGACGTGCAACCCGATCCCATAATTGTCACTCATAATCAGGATCTGGGCTTTACTCAGTCATCAATATCTCCAGTCTCACTCACGGGCTCATAATGTCATGAAATTATCCGGTAAACAATGATATGATGTATGAAAAAATATCAACAGACACTGAGATATGATATGAAATGCATGAATATGAGTGAGTACGAAATATCAATGAAATCAGTAAGGTGACAACAAGAAACGACCACTATGGGTCCCAACAGTACCGACATAAAGTCTAAACATGATATCTAGTATGATCGACATCTCAATTACTTTATCACATGATGAAAACAGGGATATCAACAAGATGGAACCACTATACAATGCCATTGAATCGACAAGGTCACAATTCTCACGGTGCACACCCACACTCCCGTCAATTGGCATGTGTGTCACCTCAATACAAATCACATAACACATAACTCAGAGTTTCGAACCATCATAACCAAGTTTGAAAGTGTTACTTACCTCAATCAGGGAAAAACTCTACTCCAAAATGCCTTTGCCTCTCAAATCGATCTCCAAACGTCCGGAATCTAGCCATAAGCAATACAATAAAATAAATATAGGCTAAAGGGATCAATTCCACAAGAAAAATACTAAATTATAGCCAAAAAACAGAAATCGACTCAAATGCGGCCCCCAAGCCCGCGTCTCGAAATCCGACAAAGGTCACAAAACCCAAATGCCCATTCACTTATGATTCTAACCATATCAAATTTAATAAAATCCGACACCAAATGGTCCTTAAAATCCCAAATATTCATTCTCCAAATCTCTATCCTCAAACCTCCAATTTGCACCTCAAAAACACACCAACTAGGTGGGAAATCAGTGGGGAAACAACGTTATTGAAGAAAAATGAATACAAGAAGCTTACCTTAGTAATGTCTTTCAAAAACCCTCTCAAAAACCTCCAAAGTCCGAGCTCAAAAGGATGAAAATAGCCAAAAATCTCAAAATCTCGCTTAAATAGGTCCTGCCCAAGCATTATCACACCTGAGCGCCCGCTGGTGCGAAAAAATAAGCGCTTCGGCGCAAATCACTTAATCCTAGCTGCCTCCACAACTGCAATCTCTAATCTGCATCTATGCTATCATATGTACGGGAAAAATATCTCACCTGCGGACTCTTCTGGTCTCCACCTCTTTTCGCACCTGCGCTCAACCTGCTGTACCTGTGGCTCGCAGGTGCGATCACACCAGCAAAAGACCAAACTTCAGCAGTTCTTCAACTTCCATTCCAAGTTTGTTAACCACCCGAAATCAACCCGAGGCCCCCAGGACCACAACGAAACGTGCCAACAAGCCCTAAATCACGATACGAACTTAGTCGAACCCTCAAATCACCTAAAAAAAAAGTCAAAAACACGAATTACACACGGATTCAAGTCTAATGAACTTTGAAATTTTCAAATTCCACAAACGACACCGAAACCTATCAAATCACATCCGATTGACCTCAAATTTTGCACACAAGTCATAAATGATACCACGAACAAAATCCAACTTCCGTAAATCCAATCCGAACCTGATATCAAAAAGTCCACTCCTGGTCAAACTTTCCAAAATTCCAACTTTTGCCATTTCAAGCCTAATTCTACAACGGACCTCCAAATCAAAATTCGGACACGCTCCTAAGTCCAGAATCACCCAACAGAGCTAACGGAACCATCAAAATTCAAATTCGATGTTGTTTACACATAAGTCGACATCCGATTGACTTTTCCAACTTAAGCTTTCAATTAACAGACTAAGTGTCTCAACTCACTCTGAGTCCTCTCCTGACCCGAACTAACTAACTTGATAAGTCATAAAACAACAGTGAAGTACAAAAATGAGTACAAAAGGGTGAATGGGGCTACAACTCTCGAAACGACCGGCTGGATCATTACATCCTCCCCCTCTAAAACTAACATTCATCCTCGAACAGGTCTAGAAACATACCTGGTGTCTCAAATAGGTGTGGATATTTTCTCTACATCTCTCGCTCGGTCTCCAAAATAGCCTCCTCAACCGGTTGACCTCCCCCATACACTTTTACTGAAGCTATATCCTTTGACCTCAAATTCCATACCTGTCGACCCAAAATAGCCACTGCCTCTACATCATAAGTAAAATCACCATCAAATTGAACTGTGCTAAAATCTAAAACATGAGACGGGTCACCAACATCCTTTCGGAGCATAGAAACATGAAATACCGGATGCACACTCGACAAGCTAGGTGGCAAGGCAAGCTTGTAAGCTACCTTCCAATTCTTTGAAGTACCTCAACCGGCCTAATAAACCGAGGGCTCAACTTGCCCCCTTCCCGAACCACATAACACCCATCATGGGTGAAACATTCAGCAGAACCTTCTCCCCAACCATGTAAGACACATCGCGCACCTTCCTATCAGCATAGCTCTTCTGTCTAGACTGCACCTCACGAAGCCACTCCTGAATCAAATTTAACCTTGTCCAATGCATCCTAAACCAAGTATGTACCCAAAAGCCTAGCCTCACCGGGCTCAAACCAACCCACAAGAGATCTACACCGCCTCCCATACAAAGCCTTATACGGGGCCATCTGGATGCTCGACTGATAACTGTTGTTGTAAGCAAACTTCGCAAGTGGCAAAAACTAGTACCATGAACCCCCAAAATCAATGACACACGCACATGGCATACCCTGAATAGTGTGCTCGGACTGCCCGTCCATCTGAGGGTGAAATGTTGTACTCAACTCCACGAGTGCCCAAATCTCGCTGCACGGCTCTCTAAAACTGCAATTTGAACTGCGTGCCTCTATCTGAATTGATGGAAATTGGCACACCATGAAGGAGAACAATCTCGTCTAAATTTCTGCCATCCACTCTTAAGAATAAGTAGTGCCCACTGGAATGAAGTGTTCGAACTAGGTCAGCCGATCCACAATCACCCAAATAGCATTGAACTTCCTCGAAGTCCGTGGGAGCCCAACTACGATGTTCGTGGTGATCCCCTCCCACTTCCATTTTATAATCTCTATCATCTAAAGCAAGCCACCCGGTCTCTGATTCTCATGATTCACCTGCTGACAGTTAACGCACCAACCTACAAAACCCACTATGTCCTTCTTCATCCTCCTCCACCAATAGTGCTACCTCAAGTCCTGGTACATTTTTGCGGCACCCGAATGAATGTAATACCGCGAACTGTGGGCCTCCTCAAGAATCAACTCACGTAGCCCATCCACATTGGGCACACAAATCCGACCTTGCATCCTCAATATCCCATCATACCTAACATCACTTTGTTGAACCCTGTCCTTAAGGACAAGGAAGTGAGGACCATCATAATGGCGCTCTCTGATGCAATAAAATAAGGATGGCCGAGACACCACAAAAGCGAGAACCCGAATGGGCTCCAAAATATCCAATCTCACGAACCGGTTGGCCAAAGACAGAACGTCGACTATAATATGTCTCTCACTAACGGGAAGAAAATCAAGACTACCAATACTCACCGCCTTCCTACTCAAGGCATCGGCCACTACATAGGACTTCATGGATGATAAAAAATAGTGATGTCATAGTCCTTTTGTAGCTCCAACCATCTCCGTTGCCTCAAATTGAGATCCTTCTATTTGAACAAGTGCTGGAGGCTCCGATGATACGTAAATACCTCACAAGACACACCATAGAGATAGTGCCTCCAAATCTTCAACGCATGGACAATGGCAGCCAACTCTAAATCATGAACATGGTAGTTCTTCTCATGGGGCTTCAATTAGCGTGAAGCATAAGCAATAACTCTACCCTCCTACATCAAAACACACCTAATACCGATCCGAGAAGCATCACAATATACGGTATAAGAACCAGAAGTTGATGGTAGAAATAGAACTGGAGTTGTGGTCAAAGCAGTCTTGAGCTTCTGCAAGCTCTCCTCGCACTAATCCGACCACCTAAAAGGAGAACCCTTTTAGGTCAATTTGGTCAAAGGCGATGGAATAGATGAGAAACCCTCCACGAAACGATGATAATAACTGGCCAAGCAGAGAAAGCTCCAAATCTCCGTAGCTGAGGACGGTCTGGACCAACTCTGAACTGCCTTTATCTTCTTCGGATCCACATGAATACCCTCACTAGACACCACGTGCCCCAAGAATGCCACTGAACTAATCCAAAACTCACACTTGGAGATCTTTGCATAGAGATTCTCCTCCCTCAACTGCTACAACACAATCCTCAGATGCTGTGCATGCTCCTCTTAGCTACGAGAGTACGCCAGGATATCATCAATGAATACAATAACAAACAAGTCAAGATAAGGCTGAAATACACTGTTCTTCATATGCATGAACGCTGATAGGGAGTTGGTCAGCCCAAACAACATCACAATGAACTCATAACAGCCATAACAGGTCCTGAAGCCTGTCTTATGAATATCCGAGTCCCGAATCTTTAACAGGTGATACCCTGACCTCAAATCAATCTTGGAGAACATCTTCGCTCTCTGAAGCTAGTCAAATAGATCACCAATACGCGACAAAGGATACTTTTTCTTGATTATGACTTTGTTCAATTGTCTATAATCAATGCACATTCTCGTAGTACCGTCCTTCTTCTTCACAAATAGAACTGGTGCACCCCTAGCTGACACGCTAGGTCGAATAAACCCCTTATCAAGGAGTTCCTGAATATGCTCCTTAAATTCCTTCAACTCAGCTGGTGCCATACGATATAGTGGAATCGAAATGCGTTGAGTTCCCGGCACCAAGTCAATACCAAAGTGAATATCCTTGTCAGGCGGCATGCCCGGAAGGTCTACAGGAAACACATTCAGAAAATCTCGCACCACCGGAACAGAATCAATAGTAGGGGTCTTTGCACTAACATCCCTCGTAAAGGATAAATAAGATAGACAACCCTTCTCAACCATCCGCTGATCTTTCAAGTATGAAATCACCTTGCTGGGAACATAGTCTAGAGAACCTCGCCACTCAATCCCTGTTAACCCTATTATCGCCAGCATCACGGTCTTGACGTAAAATCCAAAACAACCTGACATGGAGACAACCAGTCCATACCCAAGATCACATCAAAATAAACCATACAAAGCAACAAGAGATCCAATCTGGTCTTCAATCCCCAAAAGTCACTATACAGGACCAGTATACACGGTCCACAATAATAGTATCGCCCACCGGCGTAGATACATGAACAGGCGATACTAGAGACTTACAGGGCATATCCAAATAATGAGCAAAATATGAGGACACATGAATAAGTGGAACCAAGTTCAAATAATACAGAGGCATCACTGTGGAAACTTGAGACAATACCTATGGTCACTGCATCCGAAGAAATGGCATCAGGTCTGGCGAGAAGAGCATAAAATTGGGCCTGGTTGCCACCTAATCGGACTACCCCTCTAGGGCGACCCCTAGCTGACAGAGCTCCACCCCGAGCTAGTTGGGTGGGTGGTGAAGTAATAGGTGCTGAATTCGTAGGCTGACTCCTCTACAGAGCAGGACCTCCCAAAAGGCGAGGAAAATACCTCTTAATGTTTCCCATATATCCACTCTCAAATCCACCCCTCCCTGCAAATGGAGGTGGGGACTGAAGGGAGCCCTGAGCACCGTGATAACTTCTAGAAGGACCCAACACAGATGAACACTGAGTTGATGGTGCATGAGATGAACCCTGAGCAGGAAGGGAATTGTGAGATGAGTGGCCTTGCTGAGAACTATGTGAACCGTGGCAAGATGATGTACCAAGGTGAACTGGGCGAGCCGTCTGAGCATGCCTGTAAGGACGACCCTTGTCGTGGTAGGACTGACCCCCAGAAGGAACACCACTGAATCCACCCTGTGCACGAGGCCTCTTGGCCTCCCTCTCAACCTGCTCATGGCTGCAGACCATATCTATTTGACGAGCAGGGTCGACAACCTCATGAAAGGTATCATCATACATTCTCTCTCTAGTCATAAGCAATCACAACTGGAATGTGAGTCAACAATGAACCTCCTGGTCCTCTCCCTATCTCTGGGAACCAACCAGACAACATGACGGGCCAACTTCAAAAATTTCATCTCGTACTGTGTCACGGACATATCACCTTGACGAAGCTGCTCGAACTTCTTGTACAGCTCCTCTCTATGAGGCTGAGGCATGAATTCCTCCATACGCCTTCCACCAACGGAGAGAAGCCCCAGAGAACTAAAAAGTAGTGAACGAGACCCCACTGGTCTCCAGAATACCTGTTGTACGGAGAATCCTCTGACTCTTGTCCAAGAAACTCTAGGTATCCTCCTCCTCTGTACCACTAAAAGATGGAGGTTGGAGTCTCCTAAACATCTCCAATCTCCACTGCTCGTCATCAGCCATAACAGAAACCACATGGGTCTGAGCAGCTGCAACCCGCTACGCTGGTAGTGCCCCGGTGTCTAGAGTCCCTGTACCACTTGCTCTAGTGTGCCGGCGACAAGAGTCTGAGCACCTCCCCCGGCCTGAGAAGTGACGATGCGGCCCGAGCAGAGACCGCCTTAGCAAGACTGGTGCACATGGTCAGAATCTGTGCTAAGCCTCATGAAGGCCTGGAATCACAATCGGCATCGTTGGTGCCTGAGTTGGCCCGACTTGCTCACCCGCAACTGGAAATTGCTCTGGGACTAGGGCAGTTGGTGGATCTGCAGGTGCTGCCCTACCTGCTGTGTGAGCTTCCCTCTGCCCCTACCGCGGCTTCTACTGCGACCTCGGCTTCTCGCGGCCCAGACTAGTGGTACTGGTGGTTGTCCATCCTGTCCAATAGTACATGTCCTCACCATGTGTGACAGAATAAAATAACAGAAGTTTAGTTACCAGAATCAATTGATTTGCACGACAAGTATTCAAGAATGTGAAGTTTATTAAGGGTTCATCATCCTCTAGAAGATAAGTACAGACGTTTCCGTACCGATCCGCAAGACTCTACTAAGCCTACTCATGACTCGTGAGACCTATGTAACCTAGTCTCTGATACCAACTTGTCACGACCCAAAACCAACCGTCGTGATGGCCCTTATCGTGGAACTACGAAAGCCACTACTCAACATCTCAACACAGTAAAAACATTAAAAATAAAGACGGAAGAAATTAACATTTAAGAAAATCCCTTTTTGAAACAAAAATAATTCGAAATACGACACAATTTATCCTAATAATCAGGGTATCATCGAGTACATGAGCATCTATGCCAGAATACAGTCTACTGCAATGTCTAAGAGTAAGAACTGAAATATAGATAAAGACAATGAAGGAGAATCAAGGCTTCTGAATGCCATGCAGCTACCTCGAGAGTCTCCGAGATCAGCTGATGTCCTGAGCGAAAGCAACTAGATCTGCACACGAGGTGCAGGGTGTAACGTGAGTATAACCAACTCAGTAAGTAACAAATCAAACCTTTGGACTGAAAGGTAGTGACAAACTCAATTAACATGGGATAATATAGAAATAATAGTGCAGAAACGTAGGCATGCTTTCAAGTTCAATAGATATCTCAAAACAGTAAAATAGATCAAATTTGAACGATATAAAGCATAAAATTCTTCTACTTCTACATGTCAATGAACATGTTGTATGTGATGCACCATGCCAATAGCCTCAGGGGCTCACACTCTCAAATGCTCGATCACTCGATACTGTATATTGCCCAAACGACCCAGGAAAGATCCATCCCGGAATATATACATCACTGACCAACAGTCACCCAGTACCGAGTAGGGGCAATCCAGCCCATAGAGAAGATCCATCTCCAGGTATATATAGTGCTTCGGACAAGATCCATGTCCAGGAAAGATCCATCCCTCAATAATATCAACCCCGCGCTCACTAGGGTGTGTACAGACTCTGGAGGGGCTCCTTCAGCCCAAGCGCTATCATAAATTAGTATAACCGTTGTGGCGTGCAACCCAATCCCACAGCTATCACTCATAATCAAGCTCTCGGCCTCACTCAGTTATCAATCTCTCCAGTCTTATTCACGGGCTCACGATGTCATGAAACTAGCCTGTAAACAATGATATGATGTATCAAAAAATAGCTACAGAGACTGAGATATGATATGAAGTGTATGAATATGACTGAGTATGAAATATCAATGAAATCAGTAAGATGACAACAAAAATGACCACTATGGGTCCCGACAGTACGTGCATAAAGTCTAAACATGATATCAAGCATGATCAACAACTAAATTACTTTATCACATGATGAAAACATGAAAATAACCACAATAGAACAACTATACAGTGTCGTGGAATCGACCAGGTCACAATTCTTATGGTGCACGCCCCCACGCCCGTCACTTGGAATTCAAGACTAATGAACTTTGAAATTTCAAAATTCCACAAACGACGTTAAAACCTATCAAATGATGTCTGATTGACCTCAAATATTGCATACAAGTCATAAATGCCACCACAAACCTACTCCAACTTCCGAAAATCCAATCCGACCCCGATATAAAAAAGTTCACTCCCGATAAAACTTTCCAAAATTCAAACTTTCTCCATTTCAAGCCTAATTCTAATACGTACCTCCAAATCAAAATCCGGATATACTTCAAAGTCCAAAATCACCCAATGGAGCTAACGGAACCATCAAAATTCCAATCTGAGGTCGTTTACATATAAGTCAATATCCGGTCGACTTTTGCAACTTAAGCTTTCCATTAAGAGACTAAGTGTCTCAACTCACTCTGAATCCTCTCTGGACCCAAACCAACTAACCCGATAAGTCATAAAATAACAATGAAGTACAAAAATGAGCAGAAAAGGGGGAACGGGGCTACAACTCTCAAAACGACCGACTGGGTCATTACAAGTGGGTTCCAACATGTCACTACCCAAACCGATAGGCCATGACGAGTGCCCGAGTCCTATCTGTCCAACATCCCTAAGCATGCATCTAACATAAAAACATGAATTAAGGGTAGGTCATGTATAACATCTATCAATAAACTGCTGAATCACGCGAATAACATACGTGAGGAAAACATGCCCAAAATACATCTATGCACATACATGTGAAATACGGTAGGGCGATCCAACAAGGCCACATAATATCCAACTATACATGACTGTTACAGACCTCTAATAGAGTGTACATCGGTATAAAGGATGGGACTAGGCCTCATCATACCCATATCTAAATACAAAAATAACGTACTAAAATCGATAACAGCTCCGCATCAAGTGGAGCACACCAACTCTCGCTGATCAAGGATCCTAAGAAAGGGGACCATCAACCTGTGTACCTGCACCTGCGAGCATGAAATGCAGACCCTAGGAAATATGGGCGTCTATACGAATAATGTTGCGATGTAACGCATGAAAATCAGTACTTACAAGACCAAAAAAAACATGGAGTAAAGGAATCCACGTGTAAGTCTAAATAGCTCTGTGAATCCTGAAACATCTATTATGTCATACATGTGCGTATAAATGTCATATCATGCCTAGGAATATGTGTACATAACGTCATCAAGCCTTTGAAGGCATCCCATCATATCATCTTGGCATCACAGGGCAAAATCATCAACGTATACCAACTGATCATGTGGTGGTACGTATATAACAATGTAACCTTCCCCATGCCCTATATACATATAATATATGTATATATAATGCCATCTGGTCATGGGTAAATGTTCATGTATAAATGAATGCAATGCATAAGAAGTAAGTTAATAAGATCTCTCGGAATGTCATCAAATCAATATGCCTTCGAATAAACTTTATCAACTACGTATTTTTCTGAGACCCATGAACAGAGGATATAATACTAAGACCCATAGGAATCAAGAACATAGGCACCCCTAGTGCTTCTATGAATAGAGACATTTATGGAAGTTGTGTGTTTGCTCGTTTCATTAGTATCATAGGGATCATGCCAAAAGAAAAAAAGGGATATCCTTAACATACCTGAGCCAATTCTCTTGACAATCCCTTTAACGCACGTCAATCGCGAAAAAACACGTAATGGCGAGATCAAAGTAGGAAAAAATATGTATGATATTCTTGAGAAAGGGTAGCTATTACATTATGTCGTTTTGTATGAATTCCTTTGTAGCTTTCATCTGTTACTTTGCAGATATATGCATCTCCCTTTGATAAATTAGGGAGATCTCTTATCATAGTGGGTTGTGGGCCCCACTTGATATGGATTACTTTTCCAAAATACCCTAAATATTCCACCTAGCCACATAAGCCAACATAACCCCTAGTTGCCACGTTGGGGTGATGATTCCACCAAAAACTTATCCACAAATTTCTAATTGATTTTTCAGCTTCCCACTCAAATCAATAATTAACTCATTACCAACATAATTAGATAATATCCTAATATACTTAAAATACTAATCACTTTTGATACATACTTTATACACCTTACTATCATGGTCATGTGGTACCTTGTATGGCACTAGTCCATAGATACGGGGTATTACAGCTTGGACCGTATTTTATCCCAAATTGACAACCTTCATGGAAACTCATTTTCTTTGATTTGTTTACCCTCTAACCTTCACTCCAGTAACTTATCACCTGTTATAAATAGCATGGATACTTATAACCTCCAAAAACTAATCTCATTCCCAAGACTACACCGATTAACTCACGATGAAACTTTAACGTTCAAACACGCGAAATGTAACATCCTTCACCCCTTAGAAACATTTGTCCTTGAATGTTTAACTATTCGAGATCTATAAAAATATTGGCAGATCCCCCTTTGTAACAGTACTTATACCAACCCTTCATGTAGAAAACTCAATGGCCTCACACGACCAATGACAATAACTAAGACAAGAATCCATACACGCACCTTAATGTTGTTATGTCTCAGCCAGATCCTCCTTTGGAAGAGGAAACGAGTGAGGATACCTAGAATTCATGTCTTCTTCATCTTCCCAAGTTATTTCTTCCATATTATTTTTCTCCAAAGTACTTTCACGGAAGCAACGTCTTTAGTCCTCAATCTCCGAATCTTTCTATCTAGTATAACAATGGGGGTTTTCTCATATGATAGCTGCTCTGTGACCTGAACATCGTCAACTGACATGACTCTGGAAGGATCTCCGATACATTTATAGAGTATATACACATGAAAGATTGGATGTACATACTTCAAGTCAGAAGGCAAGTCTAACTCATATGCTACCTGGCCTACCTTGCATGTAATCTTATATGGTCCAATGTACCGAGGACTAAGTTTTCCTTTCTTACCGAACCTCATAATGCCTTTCATCGGAGATACGTTTAGGAATACCCAGTCGTCAACTTGAAACTCCAAGTCTCGTTGTCGATTATCCGCATAAGACTTCTGACGGCTTTGAGTTGCTAATAACCTATGTTGTATAAGCTTAATATTCTAGATTGCCTATTGCACCAACTCTAGTCCTACTAACTTAGTTTCCCCATCAGTGAACCAGCCTATAGGCAACCTACACTTCCCGTCCGTGAAGAGTTTCATATTGATCCATCTGAATACTAGAATGATAGCTATTATTATACGCGAACTCAATTGGCGGCATATGATCATCCCAGCTACCCTTGAAGTATTAGTGCGCTTAGCCTGTCTGTCTGGGGATGAAATGCTATACTAAGACTTACCTTAGTTCCCATCCTTTTTGGAAGGACCGCCGGAAATTAATTGTAAACTGAGCACCTCTATCCGAGAATGTAGGGACACCATGAAGTCATATTATATCCTTAATGTAAAGCCTTGCATAATCCTGTGCGGAATATGTAGTCCTAACAGGCAGAAAATGGGCTGATTTTGTAAGTCTATCAACAATCACCCATATAGAACCAAAATTACGCTGGGTACGAGGTAAGCCTATGAAGAAATACATGTTAATTACTTCCCATTTCCAAGTCAAAATCTCTATATCTTGCAATAATCCACCAGGTTTTGGATGCTCAATCTTAACCTGCTGATAGTTAGGGCACTGAGCAAAAACCTCCGCTATATTCTTTTTCATCCTGTCCCACAAATATATTTCCCTAATATCATGATACATATTTGTTGCTCCTGGATGGACAGAATAATGAGAATAGTGAGTATTTCCCATAACCTGTCGATGCATCCCTACAACACTAGGGACACATAATCGTCCTCGATATTTAAGGACTTCATCTCTTGTAACTTCAAATGGTGTCTTCTCCTTCTGATGAGTTGTTTCCCTGTAATGAGCTGACACATGATCCTCGTAATGGTGTTCCTTTATTTCAGTTACTAAAGAGGATGTTGTCGTGTCCTGAATAATAACTTAGGTATCACCTGAGTCCAGCAATCGAACTCCAAGACTAGCTAGATGATGAATCTCGCTATTCTACTCTTTTGTGGTTGTAAATATGACAGGCTACCAATATATCTACGGCTGAGAGTGTCGGCTACTACATTCGACTTCCCTGAATGGTATAAAATATCAACGGCATAGTCTTTCAGTAGCTCCAACCATATCCTTTGGCGTAAATGCAATTCCTTTTTCTTGAAGATATTCTGAAGAATCTTATGATCTATATAGATATCAACACGAATCCCATAAAAATAGTGCATCCATATATTTAGTGCATGAATCACCGCGGCTAACTCTAAATCGTGGCTCAAACAATTACTCTCGTGCTTTCTTAGTTTTCTAGAAGCATAAGCTATAACCTTACCATGATGCATCAGTACACAACCCAATCCAATGCCCGAAGTGCCACAATAGATAGAATAACTCTGTTCGCAAGCATCATTCCACTGAAACCTAGATCCCTTATGAATCAACTTTGTCAATGGTGCTGAAAGAGAAGAAAATCCATCTACAAATCTCCTGTAATAACCTGCCAAACCGAGAAAGCTATGAACTTCTGTTGGTGTCTTGGGTCTAGGCCAAGTCTTTACTGACTCAATCTTTTGTGTAACAACCCGGATACCTTCAATTGAAATAATATGCCCAAGGAAATCTACAAAATTCAACCAGAATTTACATTTCGAGAATTTTGCATACAACTTCCCTTTTTGTAGAACTTTGAGCATAATACGCAAATGATCTGCATGCTCAATATCTGAATGAGAATAAACCAATATACCATCGATAAATACAATCATGAACAGATCTAGAAAGGGTTTGAACATGAGGTTCATCAAGTCCATGAATACTGCTGGGGCATTAGTCAAACCGAATGACATAACCCGAAACTCAAAGTGCCCGTATCTGGTTATGAATGTTGTCTTCAGAATATCTTTCTCCTTAAATCTTACCTGATGGTACCCAGACCTCAAGTCTATCTTTGAGAAACACTTGGTACCTTTCAACTGATCAAATAAATCATCAATCCTCGGGAGCAGATACTTATTCTTGATCGTAGGTCCCTTAGTTGTTCCTTCAACTCTCTCAGCTCTGTAGGTTCCATTCTATAGGTAGGAATAGATATTGGCCGATTATCTAGTAATATGTCGATAGAAAACTCAATTTCTCGCTCTGGTGGAAGACCCAAAAGCTTATCAGAAAAAACATCGGGAAACTCATTAGCCACATGGATAGATTGAACGGTTTGTGACACTACTTTCACATCCTGTACCCGAACTAAGTGATAAATATATCCCTTTTTGATCATCTTCCTTTCCTTGAAATAGGAAATAAACCTACCTCTCTATGATGTCGTATTACCTTTCCACTCCAAAACAGGCTCCACTGCGAACTGGAACCGAACCATCTTTGCTCTACAATGAACATTCGCATAATAATAAGCCAACCAATCTATACCCAGTAGAACATCAAATTCTACCATATATAACTCAATTAGGTCTGCTACTGTAGATCGCCTATGAACTACTATGATACAATCTCTATATGCCCTCCTAACTATCACTGGATTCCCAACAAGTGTGGACACCTCAGGTTCTATTCCAAACTTACTAGAAACCAACAGAGTGACATAGGATAAGGTGGAACCTGGGTCAATCAATGCATATACATCATATGAGGAGACTGATACTATACTTGTAACAACATCAGGTGACGACTCCTGATCCTGTCGACCTGCTAATTCATAAATGCGGTTATGAGGACCGCTCGAGCTAGATGCTCCAACTCTGACTCTACCACGACCGATTGGTGCTTGTGAACCTTGCCCAGAGGGGCGTACTGATGATGACGAACTAGCTACAGATTTTACTGGCTGAACAATACTTGCCCCACCTCTCGTCGTACAATCTCTCATAACGTGGCCTGGATAACCACAAGTATAACAAACACCCAACCCCATAAGGCACTGCCCGACATGCTGCTTACCACATCGTGGCAAGGGCAACCTCATCTGACTTGACTCACCCCTATACTAAGAACTTGAGGCCCTGGAATTTTGACTAGGCCCTGATTATGTGGAATGATCAAATCTTCTCCCGACCTGAGAGGGTGTGCTAGTTGATGGATGGGCTGGATACCTCGGGTATTGTTGTCTCTGACCACCTCGAAACTCACCAAAAGGACCTGAAGATATAACTCTCTTATTATGGCCCCTATCATGCTCACGATCGGCCCTCTGTTCAAAATATCAATAAGTAAATGTTTCAGTTTCAATATGAGTAAGTTTGAAAACTATAATTTTTCCCAAAACATTCAACAGGTAAAGGTTTCAGTTTCAAATGGCATGAGGAAAATACATCTCTATACCTATATACGCTAACTGACACAAGGCAAGAGTCGATCGACAAGAAATGTCAATATGTGTGAGAAGTCATGAATGACGTGATACCATACAACATGAGGAAAATGCATCTCTATGCTTGTATGTCAAGTGTGCATGTCAAATGCAATGTATCTCAAGGATGAACTCATGTACTCACACTCTCAGAGTACTCAGTCTCAGTGTCTCACACTTTCTGCACATCATGCTCAATCACTCAACACGCTCAGTCACTCAGTACTGTATATGGCCAATCCTGACTAGGGAAGATCCATCTCATATATATATATATATATATATATAACTGACAGTCAATCACTCAATACTGTACAAGGCTAATCCAGCCCGAGGGAAGATCCATCCCCAAATATAAATGCTTCGGGTAAGATCCATGCCCAGTGAAGATCAATCCCTCAATATAAATCAACTGCGCTCAGTGAGGTGTCTACAGACTCCGGAGGGGCTCCTTCAGCCCAAGCGGCAAGCGCTATAATAAGACAGATCCAGGCATTAATCAATATAACATACTGCGGCGTGCAGCCCGATCCCATAATATCACTCACAATCAGGCCCTCAACATCACTCAGTCATAAATCTCTCTAGTCTCTTGGGCTCATAGTGCACTGAAACTAGCCCAAAAGTGATGATATGATGTGTTAATAAATAGCAACAAAGACTGAGATATGATATGAAGTGAATGAACATGACTGAGTATGAAATTTCAGTGTAATCTAATTACTCAAGAACAGAAATGACCTCAGTGGAATCTAACATGTCACGAACCAAACCAATGGGCCATGACGAGTGCCTGAGTCCTACCTGTCGAACACCTCTAAGCACGTGTCTAATATATAAACATGAATTAAGGGTAGGTCATGTATAACATCCATTAATAAATTGATGAATCACGTGAATAACATACGTGATGAAAACATGCCCAAAACACATATATACATATACATGCGGAATACGCTGGGGCGAGCTGACAAGGCCACATACTATCCAACTACACATGACTGCCTACAAACCTCTAATAGAGTGTACAACTGTATAAAGGATGGGACTAAGGCATGTCGTACCCATATCTACATACAACAATAGGTGTACCAAAATTGATAACAGATCCGGATCAAGTGGAGCACACCAACTCTCGGGGATCAAGGATCCCAAGAAGGGGGACCGTCAGCCTGTGTACATTCACCTGCATGCATCAAATGTAGGCCCCAGGAAATAGGGGAATCAGTAGGAATAATTTACCGATTATGTAAGGCATGAAAATAAGTACGCACAAGACATAAAAGAACCATGGAGTAAAGGACTCAACCTGTAAGTCTAAATAGCTATGTGAATCCTGAAACATCTATAATTTCATGCATGTGCGTATAAATGTTATATCATGCCTAGGTATGTGTGCACATAACATCATCAAGCCTCTGAGGGCATCCCATCATATCACCTTGGCATCAGAGGGCGAAATCATCAATGTATACCAACTGATTAGGTGGTGGTGTGTATATAACGCCGCAACATTCCCATGTACCCCATATACATATAATATATGCGTATATAATACCATCTGGTCATGGGTCAATGTTCATGTATAAATGAATCAATGCATAAGAAATAAGTTAATAAGATCTCTCGAAATGTCATCAGATCGATATGCCTTCGGATAAACTTTATCAACTACGTATTTTTCTGAGACCCATGAACAGAAGATATAATAATAAGACACATGGGGAATCAAGAGCATAGGCATCCCTAGTGCTTCTATGAATAGTGGCATTTGTGAAAGTTGTGTGTTTTCTCATTTCATTAGTATCATAAGGATCATGTCAAAAGGAAAGAAGTGATAGCCTTAACATACCTGGGCCGATTCTCTTGACAATCCCTTTAACGCACATCAATTGCGACAAAACACGTAACGGCGAGATCGAAGTAGGGAAAACTCCGTATGATATTCTTGAGAAAGGTTATGCCGAGCTCTCTTAGAATTGCAAGTCATGTTGCTATTACATTATCTAGTTTCGTATGAATTCCTTTGTAGCTTTCATCTGTTAATTTGCAGATATATGCATCTCCCTTTAATGAATTAGGGAGGTCTCTTATCATAGTGGGTTGTGGGCCCAACTTGATATGGATTACTTTGCCAAAATACCCTAAATATTCCACCTAGCCACATAAATCAAAGAGCAATTGTCTGGTCTTAGCGAACATAACACCTTGCTGTCACGTTGGGGTGATGATTCACCAACAACTTATCCACAAAATTCTAATTGATTTGTTAATTTGCCACTTAAATCAATAATTAACCCAGTACCAACATAATTAGGTAATATCCTAACTAACTTAAAATGTTAATCACTTTTTAACATACTTTATACACCTTACTATCATAGTCATGTGGTACCTTGTATTGCACTAGTCTATAAATACAGGGTATTATAGCTTGAACCGTATTTTATCCCAAATTGACAACCTTCAACGAGACTCATTTTCTTTGATTATTTTACCCTCTAACCTTCACGGCACTTACTTATCACCTGTTATAAATAGCATAAATACTTATAACCTAAAGAAAGTCTCATTCCTGAGCCTACGTCGATTAACTTACGACGAAACTTCAACGTACAAAATCGCGAAATGTAACACAATAGAATGAGCATGTAGCTTAGGCATGGTTTCTAACATGGATCACAGCTCAATGGCTCTAGCACATAGAGATTTCATGGTTACAGATAAGATCAGATAACTACACAATACCACAAAAATAACAAAGTCAAGATACACACGGTGCACGCCCACGCGCTCATCACCTAACATGTGTGTCACCTCAACACCAAACACATAACATGTATATTCAGGGTTCATACCCTCAGCACCAAGTTTAGAAGTGTAAATTACCTCGAACAAGTCTAATCCAATACCGAGCAAGCAAAACGATGCTCCACATTACCATCCTGCATGTACCTACCTCCAAAAGGCTCAAAACTAGCCAAAAGAAACTCAAATACATCAAATAAATCCCAAGGAAACAATTCCGAATGATAAAGGTCGAATCCTTAATCAAGAGCCCAAAATCAACCATAATTCAAAACCCGGGCCCGCACCTCTGAACCCAACAAAACTTATAAAATATGACAACCCATTCAACTACGATTCTAACCATACTAGTTTCACTTAAATCAGAATTCTAATCAATGTACAAAATCTAAGAACTCGCTCTATGAAACTTTAATAATAAAAACCGAATTTCTCTTTAAAATTCACCAACCAATTGCTGAAAATGAAGATAGATTCATGAAATAAAATCAAAATCAAGTATAGAAAAGTTACCCCAATCCACATGGTGAAAATAGTTTCATGAATCGCCTCAATCCGAGTTCCATAGCTCCCAAAATGCATAAATCGCCGAAACCCCCCGAAATAGGGTACTTTATATGCAATGCTCAGTGGTACTCTACGTGAGCACGATAGAATCCTCGCGATCGCGACGCAAAAACATATGCTGCCACAAATAACTCTATGAGTTCACTGAAAAAGCCTCGCGAATGCAATACACACATAAGAAAGAATTACTCGAACGCGGTATGAGAGTCGCGAACACGAATAAGTGGCCATCGACTGCCCAACTCATCCAAACACTATGTGAACGCATAGAAGAGAATGCGAACGCGAAAAAGGGAATCCCCCACAACCTACGTGAATGCGTCTGAGGGACCGCAAATGTGATGCACATCTTTTCCCAGTCGTCCAACAACTCTACGCGATCACGAACAAGGAAACCAGATGCTCAACAGAACTAGCAATGCCAAAGTGAAGAAAAATAATCTGAATTCAATCTGAAACACTTACACTTGAGTCTATGCCAGTTGTGTATGAATTTTTGGATGTCTTTCCAGATGAGCTCCCTGGGATCCCACCAGATAGGGAGATTGATTTTGGGATTGATGTGATTTCAGGCACGCAACCTATATCTATTCCACCTTACAGAATGGCACCGGCAGAAATGAAGGAGCTAAAGGAACAGTTTAAGGATTTGTTAGAGAAGGGTTTCATCTGACCTAGTATGTCACCTTGGGCACACCGGTTCTCTTTGTAAGAAAGAAAGATAGGTCACTACAGATGTGTATTGACTACCGGCAGCTCAACAAAGTCACACTTAAAAATAAGTACCCACTACCAAGGATAGATGATTTGTTTGATCAATTACAAGGTGCTAAGTACTTCTCCAAAATTGATTTAATATCCGGGTATCACCAATGGAAGATCAGGGAACAAGATATTCCGAAAATAGCTTTCAGAACCCTGTATGGGCACTTTTGAATTTCTGGTAATGTCTTTGGGCTAACAAATGCCCTGGAAACTTTTATGGACTTTATGAATCGAGTCTTCAAGACTTTCCTTGACTTATTTTTGGTAGTGTTTATTGACGATATCCTTTGTATATTCACGAAGCCGAGAGGACCACATAGATCACCTTAGGGCAGCTCTACAGACTCCACGTGAGTAACAGTTGTATGCAAAGTTTTCAAAATGTAAATTTTGTCTTGACTCTGCCACATTCTTGGGTCATTTCATCTCCGGGGAAGGAATTAAGGTTGATCCTCAGAAGATTGCAACTGTGAAGAATTTTCCTAAACCTACAACTCCAACAGAGATTCACAGTTTCTTGGGCTTAGCTGGTTACTACAGGAAATTTATGGATGGGTTCTTCACTCTTGCCTCTCTATTGACTAAATTAACACAGAAGGCGGTTACGTTCCAATGGTCAGACGCTTGTGAAAGGAGCTTCCAGGAGTTGAAATCGAGATTGACTATGTCACCAGTGTTGACCCTACCAGAGGGTACATATGGGTTTGTGGTGTATTGTGATGATTCAAGGATCGGACTTGGGTGTGTATTGATGCAACATGGCAAAGGTGGTAGCTTATGCTTCTAGGAAACTCAAGAATCATGAAAAGAACTATCCAACACATGACTTAGAACTTGCGGCGGTGGTATTTGGATTTAAACTTTGGCATCATTAGTTATACGGGATCCATATATATTCACGAACCATAAGATCCTTTGATACATTTTCAAACAGAATGAATTGAATTTGAGGCAGAGAAGATGGCTGGAGTTACTCAAAGATTACGACATGGATATTCTATATCACCCCAGAAAAGTCAATGTTGTTGTGGATGCTCTTAGCCGAAAATCTATGGGTATTTTGGCGCACTTGGAGGCACATCAAAGGTCGTTGGCCAAGGAGGTTCATCGGTTGGCTAGTTTGGGAGTTCGTCAGACTCTAGTGAAGGAGGGGTAATTGTGCAGAATGTGGCTGAATCATCGCTTGCGGTGGAAGTCAAAGAGAAGCAATACAATGATCCATTGTTGGTTCAATTGAAGGAGGGGATTCATAAACATAATACTATGGCTTTTTTTCTTGGCATGGATGATGGTACACTAAGGTACCAAGGGCGGCTATGTGTTCCGAATGTAGATAGTCTCCATGAAAGAATCACGACCGAGGCTCACACTTCTAGGTATTCCGTACACCCAGGTTCTACAGAGATGTATGATGATCTCAAAGAAGTATATTGGTGGAATTAAATGAAGAGGAATGTGGTGGACCTTGTGGCAAGATGTTCGAGTTGTCAGCAAGTAAAGGCTGAACACCAACGGCCCAGTGGGTTGGTACACAACATAGAAATTCCAATATGGAAGTGGGAAATGATTAATATGGACTTTGTGGTGGGACTACCGCACACTCCGTGCAAGTTTGACTCAATTTGGATAATTGTGGATCGACTCACAAAATCAACACACTTCTTGCCAATTAAATCTACCGACACAGCGGATTAGTATGCTCAGTTCTATATCAAGGAAATAGTTAGGTTGCATGGCACTCCAGTTTCTATCATTTGGATTGAGGGGCACAGTTCACGGCTAATTTTTGGAAGAAATTTCAACAATGTTTGGGTACTCAGGTGAATCTTAGTACAACCTTTCCCCCGTAGAGTGATGGGCACACTGAGCGGACTATTCAGACGCTTAAGGATATGTTGTGCACTTGTGTTCTTGACTTCAAGGGTAGCTGGGACGATCATTTGCCACTCATAGAATTTTCCTGCAACAACGGTTACCATGCTAGTATTCAGATGTAACCATTCGAGGCCTTATATGGTAGGAGATGTAGATCTCCCATTGGGTGGTCCGAGATTGGGGAAGCAGAATTGATAGGACCAGAGCTCATCATCAGGCTATGGAGAAGGTTAAGTTCATTAAGTATCGGTTGAAAATTGCTCATAGTCGCCAAAAGTCCTATTCGGATGTTCGTCTCAAATATTTGGAGTTCAAAGAAGATGATTGGGTATTCTTGAAGGTTTCCCCCATGAAGGGTATAATGTGGTTGGGTAAGAAGGGGAAATTGAGTCTGAGGTATGTCGAGCAGTACAGAATCATTCAGTGGAATGTTCAGGTGGCGTACAAGATTGAGTTACCACATGATATGTTATTAGCGCACCCGGTATTCCATGTGTCTATATTGAAGAATGTAACTGGAGATCCGTCGGTTATTGTGCCAGTTGAGACTATTGAGGTTAATGAAAAACTGACCTACGAAGAAATTCCAGTTGCCATTCTTGATAGACAAGTCCGAAAGCTAAAAAAATTAAGAAATTGCCTCTGTGAAAGTGTTATGGCAAAACCAGCAGGTTGAAGAGGCCACCTGGGAGGCCGAGGAAGAAATGAAAAAGAGGTACCCTCATTTGTTTGAGTAGCTATGTAATAGTTTCTATGAAATTACTTACTATGAACTATGAATCACTTGTACAGTTTATTCTTAGGATGCTTCCTTTCTTGTAATATATTGCTTATGAGGCCACTGTTGGTGTTGTTTCATATTATGTTGCATCGTTGGTTTATGTACATGCTATTAGGATTGGTTTATGGGATTCTCTGACAGGTGGATAGGCTTAGTTACAAGGGAAACTCGGCCAAAAATTTTGAAATTTGGGGAGTTAGAAAAAATTTAGGGACACTGGTGTGTAGTGTAGCAGCTGAGTCACATTAGATGCTAGAGGTGAACTTTGACCCTCATTCGTGGATGAATGATCTTAAGTAATTAAGGCCCCGTACAATTTTACCTAAAACCCGGGGTTTTGTGGTTCCAAGGTAGGCATACACTGAGGAGTTAAAGGAAAATGCTTGGCAGAAAAAGGCATTTATGCGGCCCACTATGCAGTCACAAAATCACTCTACGGGCCGTAGAATGGCCAGAGTGAGGTAGTCAACTAGGAAACTTTTGGATGTCATTTTGCGGCTAATTATACGACTGCAAAACGATTTCGTGGGCCGCACACCAATCACATAACCAACCTGGAAATTTTCAGAGGGAGGTTCTGCGGCGCATTATGCGACCCCATAACAGGTCTTCAGACCACATAATGGCCGCAGAGTGGGATAGACCTGCCCAATTTCGGAGGGCCTTTGCAGCACATTTTGCGGACCACAGAAGCATTATGCGATCGCACATGCGACCGCAGATCCTTTTTCGGAGCTTCATTTTTGAGTTTTATAACCCGACCTCCTTCTCATAAAACATTATTAATGGTAGTTTTAGAAAGATAAAACTTACATTTTAGAGAGAGAGAAAGGTGGTCTAAAGTGAGAAGAGGAATTCTAAGCCATTGTCATCAATCTTTTCCCAAAGCTTGAAGATTTATCCAGAACAAATCACAAGGTCTTCAACCAAAAGGTAAGGTTCTACACCCTAGACCTTAATTTTGAAATCTAACTAGAAATGGGTAATTAGTAAGATAATTGTTGGGTAGGGGAGTTGTTTATTTTGCATGCATGTGTTATCAAGGGGTGTGGAAAAATTTTTGAGCTAAAAATGGTAAAGAATGAGTTATTATGGAATCCTCTATAAAAGGACATTGAAACCTTAATGTACACCTAGTGTATGATAAAATTCTCAAATGAGCTAGAACCATGATCATCTTCCTAATTTTGGTTCAATTTGTTAAATTTCTAAAATAGATCGAAGTTGCTAAGAATTCCGGAACATTTTAGAGTCTAAGGAAGCTCAAATATGTATTTTGACTAAACTCTTCCCTTAGAATTGAACCCCACAATGTCATTGTAAGTCTCAAGTTACTTGTTATGAATCGATTATTTCGAATAAACATTGTGTCAAAAGACTTTTGTGTTCAATATATATTCCAACGCCTTTGTTATGATTTACTACTACTTGATAATGTGTTCAAATAATTTGTTGCTTAGATAAATGCTTTAGCTTCAAGTTGCATTTCAAATGATAGCTAATGCCAATTGTGTAACAAATCTCAATGCAGTTAAGACTCTTGTTTGCTCATATGTATGCTTAGTGTCTAGAACGTAAATGCCTTGTTGTTGATTATCCATGATGATGGTTGAAAGTAAAAGGGTGTGAATGAAATACGAAACATGAAATATGAAACACGTAATGCGATATGCAAAATATAAAATATGAAATACGGCCAACACGCCAAATAAAAAGGAAATATTACTATTGTGACCACTAGTCCCAATGAAATAAAAATATTTGAAAGGGGAATGAAATGGGATGATTGACAGAAAAGGATGATGTCTCGGATGAGACGGACTAGCCAATTGGGTCGTGATCGGACGCCATGCCGCACACATAGTGGTGATTGTGTTGGAAATTAAAATTGTGATTATGGTTGATGTCTCATATGAGACGACCTAGCCGATCGAGTCGTGATCAGATGCCATGCCACACATATGGTGGTGAGTGTGTTGGAAATCGTAATCGAAGTTGTGAACAGAGGTATATCGGTACTAAAGATTTCCCAACTTAAAATTTGGAAACTTAATTGAAAACTTATCTTATATCTAATTTGATATTTGGTTATTGTTTGAGGCTTAACTGATATTATGACTGTCCTTAATTGCATTACTGCTCATTCCTTTGATATAGTGTTTAGATATATATACTAGTACTATTCGACAGTACTAGCGTCCCTTTTACCGGGGGCGCTGCATCTTTAATGGATGCAGGTGGTTCCACATCAGGCGACACTGATCAGTGATAGTGGTACAATCTCTTCCCAGCTAACTTGCTGAGCCCCACTTCACTTAGGGTCATGTATCTTTTGTTCATTATATTATCATGTTTTGAGGTATAGCCGGAACCTTGCTGCCAGCACTATCATTGTACTCTTAAAATTTATTAGAGGCACCACAGACATAGTGTGGGTGTATATAGGTGCTGGGAAAGTCAAACAAGTTGTGTTGTGTTTTGATCACTTGTTCCACTTCAAACCATGAGAATGTGTGCATTTTAAGACGTATTAAGTGAAGTAACCAATAGTAATGAATTTGGAATTGTCTACATGATCTCCTTATTGGTTAATTAAAAAAGATATGTGTACTCTTTAAATCATGGGCGAGTTTGGTGTAGAAAGTATTCAACAGACTTGCTTGATCGGGTTCACACGATTGAGCGTCGGTCGCGCTCCCCGAGTTTGGGGCGTGACAAACTTGATATCTCGATACCCCGTCCCAACATTCCAAAAATTCCAATAACATAACACGGACCTACTCGAGGCGTCAAATCACACATAACAACATCTAAACGACGAATCGCACCTCAAATCGAACTTAATGAACTTTGAACTTTTCAACTTCCAAAACTCGCACTGAAACATATCAAATCAACCCAGAATAGCTCAAATTTTGCACACAAGTTACAAATGATATAACGAAGCTATTCCAATTCCCGGAACCACAATCTGAATCTGATATCCTCAAAGTCAACTTCCGGTCAAACTTATGAACTTTCCAAACCTTCAAATTTTTAACTTTCACCAATTAGTGTCGAATCCTTCTTGGAACATCCAAACGCAAATTCGGGCATATGCCCGAGTCGAAAATCACCATCCAGACCTAACGGAACCGTCAAAACTCCAATCCAAGGTAAAATAATAAAAAGTCAAACTTGGTCAACTCTTTCAACTTAAAGCTTCAACAATGAAATTTATTCTTCCAAATTGATTCCGTATAACTTGAAAACCAAAACTGGCGATTCACACAAGTCGTAATACATAATACGATGCTGCTCAAGACTTCAAATAGCTGAACGGGATGCAAATGCTTAAAACGACCGGTCGGGTTGTTACAACTCTAATCACTTGGCATCTTGTGCCCTCATTACAATTGATAACTGCACGGACGACTCACGTGCCAATAGAACAATTCTCACATAGAAGACAAGTAAAAACGGAGTACGTATAAATGGTGAGTAACATTAGTGCTCATCTTCTTCAACCAATAGGGTGATAAATTACATGTATTCTTATGCAAATGTTATATCAGAGTTCGGGCCAACGAATAAGAGTAGAGAAATGAATGACATATGAGAAACAATCCCCAATAATTTCACAAGGTAAAAGTCATACAAGTTAAGCACGCCACTACACATATCAAAAACAACAATGCCCCCAGGCAATCACAAATCATTTCCTCACATATCCCACATCGCCTCACCACGTGCGCAAACACACAGATATAGCCAGTTTTGTCAAGCCACATGTGCAACATCAATAGTAACAATAGCACGGCAGAAACCTCGTGCAAACACCCTAAAAAATCCTCCCAGCAATATGACGTGCCAAAAACATAACAATACAATAAAATGACCTTCACAACATGTGCCCATATTCCACAATATTTCCTCGAAACAGTTTCAGTACCACAATAGCACATAGCCCTCGGCTCAACAACACTAAGTACAACAGCAACAACAACAGTAACACAAGAATACAACAAGTAGATCAGCTCATGAACTTTGAAACACATAGAAACGATAAAACGAGCTCAAAAGGAAAGACACAACATAGAATAGTAGTCTCAACAAGAATAGCTTAACAATGAAGAAATAATATGTAACAATGATTCCATAAAAGTACAATTTGACAATAAGGGAGGTATTACGAGTCAATAATTCCAAATAAGGATGAGTCAACTATGATAACAGATAACTAAACTTCATTTACGTTTGAGCAATTACGAAAGAGATACAACATATTCAATTAAGGATAAGAAACTTATGGAAAGGATAATAATAACCTCAATTAAGGATTGAAAATTACATAGAGATAATAAAAACTTCAATTAAGGATAAACAACTAGGGAAGGATAACACTGCAATAGAAGAGGTAACAACTCCAGTTAAGGCATATTAGAGTCAAATAGGCAATAAGAGTGGAACATAAAGAAATTAATTTCAATTAAGACACGTAGAGGTAAAACTTGAAAATGGGGGTTTAACCTGACAAAACAACTTCAAATCTAATGAACATAAGAACCTAAGAGCCACAAACAGTCAAATCTCCATAAATAAGCCCAAGCACGTACTCGTCACCTCGCGTACACGGACTTCACATGACACGGTTAGCACCAAAGACTCAAACCATAAGGGCTAGTTCCCCACACAAAGTTAGGCAAGATACTTACCTCAAAAAATCTAGACAGTTACTGTAAAATAAACTTCTCCAGTGAAACGACCTCCGGACGGCTCAAATTTAGCCATAATAACGTCAATCCATAAATAACACTTGTAAAAAAAAATTCCGGATAATAAAGCTCCGATCTTTAATTAAAACTAAAAGGTCAACCCAAAAGTCAAACCCCGGGTCCGCACCTTGAAACCCGATGAAATTTACAAAACCCGAACACATATTCTGATATGAGTTCGACCATACAAGAAGTATCAATTTCCTACATCAATTCGTCCTTCAAATTCTCATTTTACATTTTTAAAGATTTCTACCAAATTTCCAATTTAATTCACTAATTAAATGATGAAAATAGCAATGGATTCATGAAATATAACACGATTCAGGTTGAGAACACTTACCCCAATGAGTTGCTTGAAAACCCCACGAAATATCCCCCAAAACCGAGGTCTACTACTCAATATGTTAAAAATGGCCAAACCGTCGGCTTATATGATACTGCCCAGGTATGACCGCACCGACGACACAATTAGCCGCTTCTGCGACGTCACTTTTGCGACAAAGAACCGCACCTGTGAATCCTGATGACCAGCTTCCCTCTCGCACTTGTGGAATTCTTATCGCTTCTGCGCAACCGCAGGTGCACATGCCCAAACCACATTTGCGCTCCAGCTCGCCTCTGCATCCAAAAAGCCGCTTCTGCGGAACCGCAGATGTGCACCAATTTTCGCAGCTGTGAAGAATGCCAAGCCCAACTTTTCTCGCACCTGCGACTATTGCACCTACGCCTAGGGTCTGCAAGTGCGACCACACAAGAACTCATCCCCAACCAGCCTCACCCAGAAAAGTTCCAATTGATGCGAAACTCATCCGAAACTCACCTGAGCCCTTCGGGACACCGTCCGAATATACCAAGTCCTATAATATAACTCGAACCTACCTGAGGCCTCAAATCACATCAAACAATATCAAAACTACAAATCGCACTTCGAATCGAACTTATGAAATTTCGAATCTTCCAACTTCTAAAACGTGTGCCGAAACATATCTAATCAACACGGAATGACGCCAAATTTTGCATACAAATCCCAAATGACATAATGGAGTTAATCCAACTCTCGAAAATGCATTACGACCCCAATAATACCATAGTAAACTTCTAGTCAAATCTCTCAACCTTCTAAAACTTCAACTTTTCAATTTTTGCCGAAATGCTCCAAATTACCCTACGGACCTCCAAAACCAAATCCGGACGCACACCTAAACCCAAAATCGCCATACGAAGCTATTGGAACCATCAATATGCCATTTCGGAGTCGTCTACATAAAAGTTAAATTCCGGTCAACTCTTACCACTTAAGCTTCAAATACACAAATCCTTCTTCCAAATCAATCCCGAATCATCCGAAATCCGAATTTGACTACGCACGCACATCATAACACATAATACGTAGCTAATTGAGACATTAAGCCGCTGAACAGAGCGCTAATTCTCAAAATGACCGGTCGGGTCGTTACATTCTCTCCGCCCTATTTTTCTTCCTTCATATTCTATGCTTCTCTTCTCTTTTTTTCTTCTCCGTTATCTTCACTTCTTCAAGGAATTCAACAATATATTTCACATCATCGTTTTCCACCAGCAAAGCAACCACTATCTGTCAGCCATTGACTTTTCACCATTGACAATTATTAAAAAGTTTCGAAGCTTTGATTTCGAATCATATTTTCTAAAATTATTACTATTTATTTGGATTGGGTGTTGTTCCAAATGATTGAAAATATATTTGGAGTTTAAGTCTTAATTTTGAGGATGTTTAGTGAAGATTAGAGTTGATTTTGGCTGGACGTTTAGATTTATAGATTGTATTTATAAAATATATTAAAATTGTATGAAAATTATATTTAAGTTGTATGTTGTTGTAGTTATTTTACTTTTGCTAGAATATTATATGAAAGTAAATAATTTGTACATTGTATGAATAGTTGTATGAAATTTATATTGAAATTATAAATACTCTTTTTTTATATAAATTTGTAAATATGTATCAAAGTTATATTATAGTTGAATGAAGTTTATAACAAATTATATTTCAATTGTAGTTGTGGTACTTTTTTTATGAATATTGTATGAAAATTATATATTTGTATCAGAATCGTATTATAGTTGCATGAAAATTATATTTAACAATCTTGTTGGACTGTTAGTTGAGCTTGTTAAATAGAAATTTTTCACTCGTATTGCTTCTAGCACATGGCTGTCATTGCCATTCATTTCACGTCAACATTCTATAAGATTTAAAGAATTTTCTTTTCATTTCTAAAGAATGTTTACGTTTCCAGTTGAGCTAGCCTATAGTAAACTATGTAAATATTATTCTTCTCCTCTATATATATGTCTCAATTTTCTTTTTCTTTTTTTTATTTATAAATATCATATCAGACAACATACTTGATATAATTTGTCTTCATCACTACAATTATTTTTTTTTTTTTTGGATGTTAAAGAATATGGAGCGAGGAGAGGAGAGAAGAAAACTGAATTTAATACAATAAATTACTCAGTATTATCATATACCGTGGGGTCTGGGGAGGGTAGTGTGTATGCAGACCTTGCTCCTACCTTGTGAAGATAGAGAGGTTGTTTCTAATAGACCCTCGGCTCTAAAAAGCATAAGCACCACATCAATGAAAATATTGACAAGAAGGGACAATACCAAAAATCCATATAAAAGCAGAATAAAAACAACAAGATAGTAAGGTGATCTACAATGAAAGAAAATAAGAGTTTGTCATAAAAACCTACTACTAAAAAAAGCGAGACTGCGTGCCAATACTACTGTTATGAACACCTAAGACTACCTACTTTACTACCCTAATCCTCGACCTCCATACCTTCCTATCAAGGGTCATGTCCTCGGTCAGCTGAAGTTGCGCCATGACTTGCATAATCACCTCTCCCCACCTCTTCTTTGGCCTACCCCTAACTCTCCGTAGGCCCTCCAATGTCAACCTCTCACACCTCCTCATCGGGGAATTTGTTCTCCTCCTCTTTGCATGACCAAACCACCTAAGCCGCGCTTCCCGCATCTTGTCCTCAATAGGGGCGACACCCACCTTGTCGCGAATAACCTCATTTATGATGCTATCTAACCTGGTGTGCCGCACATTCATCTCAACATCCTTGTCTCTACTACATTCATCTTCTGGACATGAGCGATCTGACTGGCCAACACTCAGCCCCATACAACATTGTTGGTCCGACCACCACTCTGTAGAACTTACCTTTAAATTTCGGTGGCACCTTCTTATCACACAAAACACCGGAAGTGAGTCTCCATTTCATCCATTCCTCCCCAATACGATGCGTGACATCTTCATCAATATCCCCATCCCCCTGAATAATAGACCCAAGGTACTTAAAACTTCTTCTCCTAAGAATGACCTGTGAGTCCAGCCTCACCTCCCTTCCCCTCCTAGAGTCTCGCCACTATACTTACACTCCAAGTATTCTGTCTTGGTCCTGCTCAACTTGAAACCTTTAGACTCCAGGGTCTGCTTTCATACATCTTGTTGCGCGTTCACACCATCTCGCATCTCGTTAATCAATACAATATCATATGGAAATAGCATGTACCACAGAACCTCCTCTTGGATGTGGCGCGTCAGTACGTCCATCGCTAGAGCAAACAAAAAAGGGGTTGAGTGCCGACCCCTGATGTAACCCCATCATAACTTGTCACAACCCAATTTTCCCTTCATTGGGTATCGTGATGGAACCTAGTCTTAGGGACTAGATAAGCCTAACATTTACTGAATAACACAATAATAAATAACATCTAACAACTTTTGAAATGGAATTCTCTATGAAATTTACAATTCCCAAAACCAGTAGTACAAGTCATAAGCTCTACAGAGTTTTATTATATTTTCTAAATACAACTGTTGGAAATAAAGTAAACAGTGTGAATACAAAGCAGAAGGTGACTCTAAAGCCTGTGAACGCAACAGCAGGTTTACCTTGAGTCTCCATAGCAGCAATTCGCACAACTAGCTAATAATCAAAGGACTTCGAAATACCTGGATCTGCACAAAATTATGCAAAAGCGTAGTATGAGTACACCACAGCGGTACCCAGCAAGCATCCAGACTAACCTAACTGGAGTAGTGACGAGGAACAGTCAAGACACCTACTGGACTAAATAACCTGAACAAGTATAATCATAGGAATAATAGAGTGTGATATTTACATAAACTCTACGCGATATGGCAAACAACAAAGTAGTTGCAATAAGAAAGGAAAACAACAAGTATCAGCGGAATACCATAAAAATGATATAGAAGAATGAACGAAAACACAACCTAAATCCGATAATCACAAATAAGGAAAGGACAAGAAATAACTCAACAACAAAGACCGCTTTCACATTAGGTTTTAGTCAATAAACTCCACGAGGTACCGAACCTCGGGCTAATCACAACTCAAGGGTCTCAATACTTGAACCCTAAACACTTGGCATCTTGTGCCCTCGTTACACCTCATAACCGCACTAATGACTCAAGTGCCAAAGAGAGCCATTTCTCACATAGAACACAAGTAAAAAAGGGTGTGAGTCTATACTCAACAATAGCAAGAAAAAATATCTTAACCGATAAGAGTGCTTAACTACGTGTATGCTTGTGCAAGTGTCATAACATAGCTCATACCAGCTAGTAAGCATAAGAGAAGGAATGGACAGCACACAGAATGTTTTCTTACAACTTCCACAAGATAAATCTCACACAGGTAAGCTTACCACTACACAAGTACCAACAACAAGAATGCCCCCAGGCCATCACAAGTCATCACAAATCAATCGCTGAAACAGTAGAGTAAATGCCTACCTTGTCTCGCCACACGTGCATAATAATGTTCCCACCTTGTCTCTCCACATGCGCAACCTACATATATATATATCTCGCCTTATCAAATCGCATGTGTAAATATCAATAGTAACAATAGCATAGCAGAAACCTCATGTAACTCCATAACAACAGCAGCACGGCAGAAACCTCGTGCACCACCACAACAAGTACAACGGCAACAATGACGATAATACAAGTACGACAAGTAAATCAACTCAAAAACATTCGATCACAAGAAATGGTAGAACTAGTTCACAAAGAATAACCATAATAAAGAATACTAGGCGTAATAAGAACAGCTCAATAGGGAAGGAAATAATATGTAACAATGGTCCCACAATGTGTGGTTCAGCAACCAGAAACTAACACGAGTCAAATAATTAGAAATAAGGGAAAGTACACCAAGGCATCGGATATCTAAGATTCTTTTAAGTTTAGACAATTATGGAAGAGATACAAAGAATTCAAATAAATATAGGCAGCGAGAAGATAACCATAACCTCGATTAAGGGTGAACATTTACAAAAGGGATAACTACAACTTCAAATAAAGATAAGCAGTCAGGGAAAAGATAGCATGGCAATGGAAGATATAACATTCCAAATAAGGCACATATGAATCAAGTAACAATAAGAGTGGATCAAGAAGCAATTGATTCTAATTACGCAAGTAGAGGTGAAACTAGTAACTAAGGAACGTAATCACAACAAGAACAAATGTTTATTCAATGAATACAACGACCTAGGAACCCTAAAAGGCCAATTTTCACAATTAAGTCTGAGCACGTACTCGTCACCTCGCGTACACGGACTACAATCAACATAGAAAACTCAAATCCTAAGGGGAAGTTACCCTACACAAGGTTAGGCAAGATACTTACCTAAAAGAAGACAAACAGATACTCTAAAATGAACTTCTCGAGTTAAATGACCTCCAGATGGTTCAAATCTAATCAAAATAACTTCAAAGCACAAATACAACTCATAAGAAACTATTCCGGGTCATAAAGACTCAATCTTTATCAAAATCTAAAAATCAACCCAAAAGTTGACCCCGGGTCCGCACCTCGAAACATGAAAAATTTAATAAAAACCGAATACCCATTCCGATACGAGTTCAACCATACTAAAATTATCAAATTCCGATACTAATTCGTCCCTCAAATCATGATTTTTCATTTTGAAAACTTTCTTCAAAAACCACATTTTTCCTCAACGCAAAACACAAATTAAATGATAAAAATAAAGATAAAATCATGGAATATAATAAATTCTAGGTGAAGAATACTTACCCAATCGATTTTATTGAAAACCCCACAAAGAATCGCTCAAAACCGAGCTCTACAAGTCAAAATATGATATGAAAAAATGGCCTAACTCTCGATTTGAAGATTTTATATTCCGCCCATGTCTGTACGCATCGCGAACGCGGAGAAAGGATCATGTTCACAAAAAATAAAATTAAGGCTTCCAAGAAAACCCTTCGCGAACACGAGTGAAGCGACGCGAACGCGAAGAAAAGAGAACGAGAACCTACGTGAACACGCAAGGATGGATGCGAACGTGAAGAAGGAATGTGAGGCTGCCAGGAAGTGCTTCGTGAGCGCGGGTAACTAAATGTGAATGCGATATAGGGGAAAAGAAAACCTTCACGAACTCGAGAGGTCGAACGCGGACCCGAAGAAGAATTATAAGGCGGGTCAGCAAACACTACGCGAATGCGAAAGGCACTTTGGGATTGCGAAGAAGGACGCCAGACACCAGAACCAGCAATTCAAAAATATAAGGAATTGGACGGTAGCCCATCTTAAACACACCCAAGGCTTGGGGTCTCAAGTCACATCAAACAACACCGAAAATACAAATCACGCCAAGAATCGAACTTATGAACTTTCAAATCTTCCAATTTCGAAAACTCTTGTCGAACCCTATCAAATCAATCTGGAATGACGTTGAATTTTTTAGGCAAGTCCTAAATGACATAATGGAGTTGTTCCAATTCTCGAAATCGCGTTCTGACCCTGATATCACCAAAGTCAACTATTGGTCAAACCTTTCCATCTTCCAAACTTCAATTTTTCCAACCTTTGCCGAAATGCTTCAAATCACCCTACAGACCTCCAAATTCAAATACGTATGCACGCCTCAGTCCAAAATCACCATATGAAGCTGTTGAAATCATCCAAAATCCATTTTGGAGTCGTTTACACAAAAGTCAAATCCCGGTCAACTCTTACCGCTTAAGCTTCCAAACTTGAATCCTTCTCCTGATTTGACTCCGAATCGTGTAGTAACTAAATTCACCACGCACGTAAGTTGATACACATAATATGAATCTTCTCAGTATTTTATTTCTCCGAATGGAACTTAAATTCCCAAAACAACCAGCCGGCTCGTTACAAAACTGAAAAATGGTCTGAGTCCTCACCAACCGTAATCACTCGGTTCTTTGATCCATCGTACGTGTCCTTAATCAACCTAACTTAGGAAAAATGTAAACCTCTAGTCTACAAACATCTCCACAAAACCTTCCTCGGAACTTTATCATACGCTTTCTCTAAGTCGATGAACACCATATGCAAGTCTTTATTTCTCTCCCTATACTTCTCCATCAATCTCCTAACAAGGTGGATCGCTTTTGTAGTCGAACGCCCTAGCATAAACCCGAAGTGGTTCTCAAAAATAGACAAACTCCTTCTCACCCTGAGATCTACCGCTCTCTCCCAGACTTCCATAGTATGGCTAAGCAGCTTGATACCCCGATAGTTATTACAATTTTGGATATCACCCTTGTTCTTGTATACAGGAACCATAGTTCTCCACCTCCACTTTTCAGGCATCTTCTATGTACTAAAAATGACATTAAATAACCCAGTGAGAGACTCCAAGCCTGCCTTTCCCGCACTCTTCCAAAACTCCACCGGAATTTCATTCGGCCAGGTCGCTTTGACCTTGCTCATCTTACGCATAGCCCTCCAACTTCATCAACTCTAATCCGCCTACAATATCCAAAGTCACAACGACTCTCGGAGAGTTCCAAACCACCCAGTACAATGTTATTGTCCCCCTCCTCATTCAAGAGACTATGGAAGTAGGTCTTCCATCTCCGACAAATAAGCCCCTCATCCAACAAACTCTACCTCCGTCGTCCTTGATGCACTTCACTTGATCCAAGTCACGTGTCTTCCTTTCTCTCGCTTTGGCTAACCTGAACAACCTCTTATCCCTAGAGTTCCTCATACAAATGACTAAAAGATGCAACCTTGGCCATCGTAACTGCTAGATTTTCCTCTTTCTTAGCCAACTTATAATTCTCCTTATTTTCCCTCTTCTCCTCCTCGTCTACACTTCCTACTAGCTTCGGATATGATGCTTTCTTAGTTTCCACTTTTCCTTGCACCTCTCGATTCCACCACGAGTCTCCCTTGTGACCATTAGAGTAACCCTTTGAGACCCCTAACACCACTCTCGTGGCTTCCCTAATGCACTGCATAGTCGTGTTCCACATAGCGCTTGCATCCCTACTACTCCTCCAAGCCCCCATAGTCAACAGCTTGACCCCCAACTCCTGCGCTTTAGCTTCCGTCAAGGCACCCCACTTGATCCTATGTTGGTTATACATCACCCTCTTCCTCCTCTTCCTCATGATCTCAAGGTCCATGACCAGTAGCCTATGAAGGGTCGAGAGGTTCTCACTCGGGATGACATTGCAGTCTGCGCAAAGAACTCCATCAAACTTCCTGTAGAGTAAATAATCAATCTAAGCCTCGGCCGCCGTACTATGGAAGGTGACCAAGTTCTCCCTCTTCTTTGGGAAACTCGAGTATTCTATAACCAAATCAAATGCTCTAGAAAAGTCCAGTAGAGGCGTTCCTCATTCGTTTTTATCTACAAAACAAAAGCCAATATGCACATCATCGTAGCCCCAAGATGTCGCTTCAACGTGGCCGTTTAAATCTCCTCCTATGAAAAGCTTCTCGATATGCGGTATACCACACAGCATCTCATCCAAATCCTCCAGAAACGCCTATTGACTTCCTCATCCAAGCCTGTTTGGGTGCATACACACTGATTATGTTCAAAGTAAAACCTCCAACGACTAGCTTAATAGTCATCAGCCTGTCATTCACCCTCCTAACCTCCTCCACTAGTTCACAGAGATCCTTATCAACCAAGATACCTACCCCGTTCCAGCCCCAACCCTCCCAGAATACCATAGTTTCAACCTGTCTACATCACGCGCCTTATCTCCTACCCACCTAGTCTCCTGTAGACAAGCTATATTAATCTTCCTTTTATCAAGAATCTTCGCTAACTCTACATATTTTCCAGCCAAAGTTCCTATGTTCCAAAACCCCACTCTCAGCCTAGTAGCTCCTTTAGCCCTCTTACCCCCTTAACCCGCACCCCCCTCGTACTGACACCCCCGAGGAAAAAATGTTATCCTACCATCATTCACCAAAGCCACTATAATCTAGGAGTCACTACACCAGCACTATCCGAAAACAAGCGACAAAATAAAATGAATTATCGAAATATAATCTACCACTAAAGTTCACAAAACAGGTGAAGAAATAAAATAAAGAAACTAACAAGAACTATAATCTACAAGTAAAGATTAGAAAAACAGGTGGACAAATAAAATAAAGGAACTAAAGGAAATTAATAATCTACAACTAAACGACAGAAAAATAGATGAAGAAATGCACTAAATGGGCTAAAGGGGATTATAATCTACAACTAAAGGTAAAAAAAAAAGTGCAAAACTAGAGCAGAACTACTAGGGGATATATGAAATAAAGATTCAAAATAAAGATGTAAACAGGTAGATAACAATATAATAAGTAGGCAAAGCTATCACTAACGAAATTAATTTGACAATGCTAGGGGAAATACTAACTAAGGATTCAAGAACAAATAGGCAGGCAAGGAGATAGAATTACGCTAAAATGTCAAACTATTAAAATATCAAGACAAGAGAGGAACAATAGAACCTGAATTGCAGCCCTTGAAGTTAACGAAAATCTGGCCGGCGATGATAAATTACGACGAGCTGGGTGCAATTGAAATTTGAATGGCACTGAAGAAACAGAGCAAGAAGGGGTGTAAAGATGAGTTGTAGTAGCCATGAGATAGATAAAAAAGAGAGAAAGGTTTAGTTCTCTGCCTTACTAAAGGAAGAGGGCGAGAGCAGGGGGGAGGAAAAAAAAAAGGATTTAATTGAATTCCTTAATTAAAAACACCAATAATAAGTTTAAAAACTTTTAAGGGGAAATATATACAATTTGTAAAGAAAACCAAGTCAGTTTTGGTATATATCAAAACTTAGTTATTTCGGATAATAAGTTTAGTATTTAGTATATCTGTGAAAAAATCCCAACATTTTCAAGATCCTTGGACTAACTCGAGCTCCGCCAAGCCAATTTGGCTTTACTTATTTAGCTTGATTGAGCTTGCTGTACTTAAATATAAAAATAAACCTTTATTGTTATTTTAAACTTTATTATGTTAATTGATACTCCTAATAATAATAATAATAATAAAGACAATAAATAATTTGTACTCGATTGTGCAATTTAGTTAGAAGTTTTACCAACTGAAACTATAAACTTACCTTATGGTGACGTAAAATGTAACAAAAGTTTTATATTTTAAGAAGTTAAATTATTTTCATTTTTTTTTTTTTTTTTTTTTTTTTTTTTTTTTT
>ML410802.1:127481-219614 GCA_005239525.1 Nicotiana knightiana
AAATTATTTTTATTTTTTTTTTTTTTTTTTTTTTTGCTTATTTTTTATGTTAACAGCTTATCTATGTTCTACCTTTAATTTAACTGCATATGAATTTATATTTTAATCTAAGCTAGGAACTCATATATGATTCAATCGCGTTCAAATCCATGCATAATCTAAAGTATTGATACTTATATTTGTTTAATCAGTCAATTTATTGTAAACTACCTTTTTTTTCTCTAAAAGTGTAGGCGCAATTAGGGAAGCAAACATTGAAAAGGTAAATTGAGCCAGACTCGTGCTCAATATTCTAGTAACATAACATCGATTAATTCAAGTTTTCGACTCGAGCTTGATTTTGATAATATAAATTCTTAGTTGAGCTCAATTTGATTGATTCAGATTGGTTTGTCATTTAGAAAGCTCGGTCAAGTTTATTTTAGCTCCGGTAACAACCAAGTCTATGTGTGGTTGGGATAAATAGTAGCGATAGTGGATAGTGTTTGAATAAATGATCAAATCACCGGCGAGAATGACGGTTTTTTTCAATAAGGACTAATAATAGAATGGTAAATATTCTTAGTTAAAGTTTTTTATTAGAGATCTATTTTAAAATTAGAGAAAGCTTTATCCTTCTAACGTGATTTTTTTTTGAATTTTAATCGAATTTCATTATTAGTATAGAAAACAAAAGAAAGGAAAGTGATGTCTTTGAAAGACTCTAAAGCTAAATGTATTGAAGTTTTCTTCTTATGAATAAGTAGAGCAAATAGTAGTAGTTGATTAGACCTTCGAAATGTCCCATCAAAATGAAAAGAGGGTCGGTGATTACCCCTATGATCATTGGCCCATTTGAATACATCAATTATTTCAATATACTAATCAAAAGCCACCTATCACATCCCCACACATCATTCACAAACACGTCTTACTAATACTATCCTCATGATTAAAAAATAATTTTAAATTTTATTATGTTTACAAATCATTAAAATAAAAAAATAAAAAAATAGGAAAACCATAAACAAAACAAGGGTTCGAGATAAAGAATTTATCCAAATATAAGCTGATAGAATTAACTCAAATGGAATCTGATAATAATGGTGAAGCTATACTTCGTGGCTTCACTAAAAGAAATGATTTAGTATAATGGTGAAGCATTTGACATTGGTCTTCTGCTTCTTTTGATTGACCATATATGGTCTTTCCAGAAAGATGAACAACCTAATAGAGTCCAAAAGTATATTTTTGGAGACTAATAAAAGCTAAAACCTTAGTTTTGTCTCATTAGTACCATATGATTAGGAAAAGGCTAAGTAGTTTCCTGTTTTCAATCCTTAATTTAGTTTAACTAAATATATATACTTAAGCTTTTGATTAGTTGCTTTTCTTTAATCATTTGTATATTCATGAGTAGCATCCTAACATGTGGCTATCATCGACATAAAGTGGCAGGAATTGTCACGAATCTCAGTGGCATTTTAAATGGAAGAGAGGCTACGATTATTGTCAAATCTCGTTCACACCTGCGTGAGAAGTCAAGCCACTTTGACATATTGAATTGGTAAAATATGGTTATGACATATTTCTAACAAGGGAACGACACAAAGCAAGCATTTCCTAGTTAGTTATAGGGTAGCTGAATCAACCTAGATCAAAGACCGAAGAATGAAATTGCCTCTCAGCGACAGCTAAATGACGAGGAAATCGAAAACTGGGGAGGAAGGAAACAGAGTCAAGAGAGCAGACAACCTCCATCGAGAGTGAAAATGGGAGTGCCACACTCGGCGAATGCGAAAAAAACTCGTAAAATCAATGTCTTACCAGGAATTATGCCGCTAGATTTGCATAAATGTTTAACATAATAAGTTATGCAGAAAACATCGGAGACGCGATTGCATGGTGATGTAAAAGACTACAATTCGCCAGGGAAGCAATCATGGGATGATTTGTTAGAAAACGAGGAAGAATTTGTTGAGGTACAAGCAAAATCGCAAACCCTAGAATCCAATTTGAGGTTATGGAGGAAAATTCTGGCTAACAGTCCAGTACTGGAGGGGTTTGATCTGACATCACAGGAACCAAAGCAGCAGAATGTAAAAATTATAATAGAAGAGAATAAGGATGAGGTGGAATACTGGAACAATGTTGTCATATGTTATGTATTGGGGTCTAACCCCCCAACAGTTGTGATGAATGAATACTTTCACAGAATTTGGGGAAAATGGGAATTGACAAAGTTGTGCAAGTTAACAGAGGAGTTTTCCTGGTGAGATACACATAAATTGAGAGTAGAGTGAAAGGCTGTGGAAGACGGAGTCCAGATGTTTGACAAAAAACAGTGGTAGTTAAGCCTTGGTCGCCTGAAATTGATACAAGGAAAGAAACTTTAGACAAAGTGCCGATATGAATACAATTACCAGAACTTGATATAAAGTGTTGGGGGCAGAATGCACTAACTAAAATTGCAGGGCTAGTGAGTAATCCATTGAAGGCTGACAGATCGACAACACAGAAGGAGAGGATAACTTCTGCTAGGGTGCTTGTGGAGGTAGCCTTAGACCAGCCTTACCAAACGCGCATCATGTTTGAGAATGAGTATTGCAAAATCATTGAGAAAATGGTGCACTATGAATGAAAACATGCACTATGGATGATATTTAGCTTAAAGTATATATATTTACATGTATATCACCTCATGTTTTACTCGTGTTTCGTAGAATTTGGATATAAGTGTATTTATTTATATTAATTTGGGATATTTTTATGTGTAGAAATTATCTGGAAGCAATTGGGGAAAGGTGCGAGATTAGAGCCAAAACGAAGGAAAACGGGAAAATGTGTAATTTCACTGCCACAGGAAGCGCCCCACGCCACTTGTGGCACTGTGGACAGAATCTTCAACATATCAGCGCCAGGGCCAGCGCCCTACGCTGCTCTGGACGTTGGTGACACGAATTTCTCCCACTTTGCTCGAGACAAGGTTATTTCGGCCCTAGACTTATCCAATACGTATAAAAGCAAGACTAAGCCTATTTTTGGAGAGCGAGATGCTACTCTGAAGAAAAAATACACACTGGAAACATTCGAGAGTGAGGATATCTCATCTTTCTTCATCTTTTCTTAGTATTTTTAATTATCCAACACTTATGAAATTGTTTTATACTATCATGAGTGGCTAAAACCCATAGTTCAGGGGTTGTGATTTAGCCATAAATATTGTTGTTTAACGTTGACTTAACCTTGATTACTATTCACCAATATATGGTTGTTTCTTCAATTCTGTGATTAATTGCTTAATTGTCTGACCAGAAGTTAGGTTCTATTTACTATCTATGCTATGCTTGGGAAAGCTATGTTTAGATTAAAGAAGAACTGAAGAGAGCACGATCTTAACTCTAGGGGGAGGGGGGGCAGATTTGTGGTTAGGATAGGAATATACCTAGTCACCGTGCTTAATTAAATATCTTAATCTTAATGCGTTCTTAATAGATTGATTTCATAGGAATATAAGCGTTAATCTATTTTGAATAGGCGAGTAGTACTTCGGGAGAAGGCTATGAGAGCAATTGTTTGATTAATTAGCAGCCATGAGTGAATTGTATGAAAGGGAGAGTTAACTAGAACACAATAAAATTGGTGAATCGATCATAACCCTGAAATATTTGTCTCTACTGAATACACCACAATCATTTTTCTACTTGATAAACAAATACTAGTTAGAATTATTGTTTGGTATAATCACACTTTTGAACTCGGATTGGCTCGACTGAATAACAATCTTGGTAAATTTTGTGGGTAGTTCATACAAGGCTATGTGGGTTCGACACTCGGCTTAACATTCTATTACTTGTACGACCATGTATACTTGTGTGTTCTTTTGATAACCAACAATGGATATGAAATGAAGGAATACAAAAAACAAATGCAAGCACAGAAACAGAAGGCAAATCAACAAGGAAAGGAAACAGAATAAAACAAAACAGGGAATGACACTAGAGAGAAAGTGCAGATAGAGGGACTGAACAATAAAAGGGTGGATACTAATCATACTACAGGGCCTGTACAGATTGGAGGCGGGGTAAGGGCTAATATCCTCCAAAAGAACCATGGAAGGTACAAGTAAGGACCAAACACTAAGCATAAGGAACTCCTTTGAGACACTAGGGGAGGCCAACATCATGGGGATAGCAGAGCAGGGGTATGGTACAACAAAAAAAGTGGCACGGGGAGGGAAAGGTGACCCTAAACAGCGTAAGCTGGGGGCTTCCCCTTTCCAATTGATAGTATCGGATTTTGGAATATCGGGTGACTAAATAGGCCAAACAAATAGAAGGAAATAAATCTATTTATGCACCAATGCAAATTTGGCTTATATGGTCTCCCTGGGACTAAGATTAAAAGAAGCAATGCCCAAAATGCTTCTCTTAATCTATGTAAAGGCTGGTCTGTTCCAACCAATTTGGGTGCACACCCTGGGAGAAGAATATAGGTGGTATGGAAGCCTTTAATAATGCAGGTTCAGATTGAATACATCTCTGAGCAAATGATTTATTGTGTTGTAATACACAGGGGCACTGCCCTTAATTACAACACAACATTTGTATATGGATTTAATGATCCAACATTAAGAAGACCCATGTGACAAGAGATAAGGAAAATAAGTAACAATGTAGTAGGGCCATGGGCAATTATAGGTGACTTTAAGTGTGTGTTGCATAAGGAGGACAGAACTGGGATACCTGTAGTAATCTCTAAAATCAAGGAATTTAGAGCTTGTGTGGCTGATTGTGGTCTGCATGAGATAAGGTTATCAAGCGGTTACTTCACCTGGAACAAAAAACAAGAAGGGGATGATAGAGTATATTATAGTATTGATAGTGTTAGTGAACACTTAATGGATAACCTTACTACCAGTATCTGATGTCCACTACACGAATGAGGGAATTTATTATCACTTCCCAGCTATTGTAAGCTGGGAGAATGGAAATTGTAGGAGTAGGAGACAATTCAAATACTATAACATGTGGACAATGGCACCTGACTTCAAGGAGAAAGTGAAAGGGAGTTGGGATACAAAGATAGCAGGGGACAAGTTGTTCCAAGTGGTGGGGAAGATAAACAGGTTAAAGGAAGTATTACTCAAGCTGAACAAAGCAAGGTTCTCAGATGTAGATAAGAAGGCAGATCAAGCAATGGAAGATTTAAAGAAATGTCAATCGAAACTGCAAGGTGACCCCAAGAATAAAGCACTAATTGAGAAAGAAATTCACTTAGCTAAGGAATGTAGAAACTGGGGAGAAGCTAGAGATTAATTCTTGCAACAAAAGACTAGAGTTTAATGGTTAACTCAAGGTGATCAAAACACAATGTTCTTCCACAGTGCAATAAGTAAAGAAGGAATAAGAACAAAATCTTCTCAGCTATTGATTCACAAGGGGTAACAAAAAGAGAACTAGAGGAGATAACACAAGCATTTATAGACTTCTACAAGAATTGTTGGGGGAAAAAGCAGGAAGGAGGCAACATGTGTGCAGTTAACTGGTTAGACAAGAGCGTACTATCACACAAGAGCAAAGGGGTGTCTAGAAATTGATTTCTCTGAAAGGGAGGTAAAACAAGTAGTATGGGCAATTGTAGGAGATAAGGCTTCAGGGCCTGATGGCTATGGTAGCCAATTCTGTAAGGGATTCTAGGAAATTGTGGGCAAGGATGTTGTCACATGGGTGTACTAGAGTTATTTCAGGATGGGAAAATGCCAAGAAATCTCAATGCCACAACAATTACATTAATTCCAAAGTGCAGTCAAGCAGAAAATGTGGGAGATTATAGGTCTATACCTTGTTGTAATACCATTTATAAGGTGATCTCTAAGATGTTGTATATGAGGTTGAAGTCAGTGCTACCAGACATCATCTCAGAAAATCAAAGTGCATTTGTTGTTGGGAGAACAATTGTGTCACGTCCTAAAACTCAACATGTCGTGAAGACGCCTGTCATAGCACTAGACAAGACGACAATCACAAAATAACTATGAATTTTAATTTAAAAGCATGATATATCGAGTTTAACAGTGAAAATCTCATAAATAACCAAAATGAATAGCTGTGAGTCAAATATAGAATCCCCAAAATCCGGGTGTCACCGAGTACATGAGCTACTAAATATCAACATAGTCAAAACTTCTAATACAACTGTCTGGAAATATAGAATAGTGTTAAATAAACTAAAAAGTAGGAGAGTCGAGGTTCGCTGATACCAAAGCAGCTACCTTAAAAGCCTCCAAGTAGGAAATGCTCTAATTCTAGCAATTTAAAATAACTATGCATTTTAATTTAAAATCCTGATATATCGAGTTTAATAGTAAAAATCTCATAAATAACCGAAAGGAATAGCTGTAAGCCAAATACAGAATCCCCAAAATTCGGGTGTCACCGAGTACATGAGCTACTAAATATCAACATAGTCAAAACTTCTAATACAACTGTCTAGAAAGATAAAACAATGTTAAATAAAGTGAAAAAGAGGAGAGTCAAGGTTTGCGAACGCTAAAGAAGCTACCTCAAAAGCCTCCAAGTAGGAAATGCTCCAAGTCTAGCAACCATCATGCCCAGAAGTACCTGGATCTGCACACGAAGTGCATAGTGTAGTATGAGTACAACCGATCTAATGTACTTAATAAGTAACATGACTAACATTGGGCTAAAAGTAGTGAAGATCTTAGAAAGGTACAGTCCCAATCCAAATAATAACAGTACATATATGACAGGAAAATGACAGTAATAACTTAGAGAAATCTCATGATCAGTTTGTACACAACACATAAAGGTAGACATATTTCAGGTTTAACAGTTTAAGCTCAACACTGATAAAATATGCCAAGTATGACTGATATGAGGAATGTTACATATCTATATCTACATGTAAAATGTCCATGTCACATGTAATGCAACATAGTGTTAAACTCATGTACTCACACTGTCATAGTATTCAATATGTTTGTCTCAACTCTCACTCAACACACTCAATCACTCAACATTGTACAGTACCTGTGCTCACAGCTGGTATGTCAGGCTCCGGAGGGGTTGATCATGCACAAGCACTAATATAAAAGCCAATATGGCTTGCTGCGTCGAGCAACCTGATCCCATAATAATAGATAAATCCTATAAGGCCTACTGCGGTATTCAGCCCGATCCATTATATATATATATATATATATATATATATAGTAGGCTTGTAGCGGCATGCAGCCCGATCCATAACCTCACTCACAACACAGCTTTCAGGCCCCAACTCGATCATCACCCTCTCTAGTCTCTCGGACTCAAAAATATTATGCCAATCAGCCCAAACAATGATACATAATGTAACAATAAATGACAACAAAGACTGAGATATAACATGAAAATGATGGGTGTGACTGAGTACATAATTGTAGTTTAAGCAAATAGTTCAATTACAGAAATAACCTTAGTAGGTCCCAACAGAATCATCATATAGACTAAACATGATTTCTAACATGAATTGTAGCTCAATTACTCTAACATGTAGGAATTACATGAATATCTACAAGGTTTGATAATTATGCGGTACCACGGAAACAATCGAACCACGGTGCACGCCTACAAGCCCGACACCTAGCATGTGTGTCACCTCAATACCAACCATATAACACGTATTTCAGGGATTCATACCCTCAGAACCAAGTTTAGAAGAGTTACATACCTCAAACCCTGCAAATCCATACTCCAACAAGCCCTTGCCTCGCGAATCAGCCTCCGAACGACTCAAATCTAGCCACAAACAACTTAATACAATCAATTCAAGCTATAAGAATCGATTCCATACGATAAAGCTAAGTTTTTTAACCAAAATCAAAAACTCAACCCAAAAGGTCAACCCACCGAGCCCACGTCTTGAAATCCGATAAAATTTACCATACCCTAACATCCATTCAATAACGAGTCCAACCATATCAAAATTACCCAATTCCGATCTCAAAGCGACCTTCAAATCCTCAAGTTATTGTCTATGAATTTTATACAATTTTCCCCAATTTTCCAACCCAAAACAATAATTAAATGGTAAAAAAAATGATAGATTCATGTAATTTAACCAATCTGATTTAGAATCACTTACCCCAATCAACTCCTTGAAAATCCCTACAATAATCGCCCAAAATCTAGGTCTAAAACTCAAAATATGAAATAATAACTCTAACCCTAGACTTTGAAATAAATATTTGTTGCCTAGATGCCCTTCTTCGCGAATGCGAAAAGTGCCTCTCATTCGCGAAGCACAAAAGTCAACCGCCCAATATCCTCTTACGTGAACGCAATGCTTCACAGAGCTCTACCTACGCAAACACGTCTCCCTGAGCACGAATGCGAAGACTTAAGGACTAGTTCCCAACCCGGCCTCATCCTTCTACGCGAACGCGAACGCCCTCTCGCGATCACGATGCACAACTTCCCTAGACCTTCCCGAACGCGAGTCCTTATTCACGAGCATGAATAAGAACTTCACTGCCTCCCAGATACTCTTCGCGAATGCGAGACCTCTCTCACAAATGCGTATAAGGAAATCAGACACCAGAAAATTCTGCAACTCAATAAGGCCGAACTTAATCAATAATCAATTTGAATCTCACCCGAGGCCCCCGGGGCCCCATCCAAAAATACCAACACATCCTAAAATATCATACAAACTAAGTAGAGGCCTCAAATCACATCAAACAACATCAAACGACATGAATCACATCTCAATTCAAGCCTAATGAATCTAATGGATTTTCAACTTCTACAATCGATGCCGAAACCTATCAAACCAACTCCGATTGATCATCCTCATCAGCTGCATCTCCTCCAATTTCTTCCTCACATTGCATCTCATCCGGAATTTCTCCTTTATGTGAGTGTTCTTCAGTCTGGTCTGCCAAAAGTTTCCCACCTTTCCAATTGATCTTTTCACTGGATTTAAATATTTCAAAATATGTATCCTCCATTTGCTCCTTGTCATTATTTTTATCCAGCTCTCCTTCCACTCTTGTATCCCGTGTTGGCACTTCCTGGCATGATGCGTTTTTTGTACCTAAATTACCTTTGAATGTTCTCTGGACCATTGGGAAATACTCTCCTTGTTCTGCATATTTTCATTCCTTCTTTCCATATTTCTTGCTTCTGTTTGGTTCCCAGCCCCAGCTAGAGTAGGACTAACATTTGGGGCAATTGAATTAAGGCTTTTTCTTGCTGCATTAACCTCACCATTGTTTTCTTTCTTTGTCCTATCATTCTTAGGAGATTTACATACAAATTCTGGGGCTGCATGATTTAATGTTGATGTTACCTTAGGACTCAACCTTTCTCTTTGTCCAGTATTATCTTCAATTAGGTCCAACTGATTATTTTCATTAGCTTCACAATTCTCCACTTCCAAAATTGCAAATTGGTTAGCTGTTTGCACTTGTTGAGGAACAACAACTTTTTGTTTCTCAACTGGTATAATTTCCTGTCCAGTTTTTGACACACCTTCCTTCATAATACCTTCATTCCCCTTCTCCTTGCCTTTTCCTCTGTTGTCTCTTACTTCTTTCCATTGTGCACCTACGTTTCCCACCACTTTTCCACTAGATAAAATCATTAGAGGAGCTGCTTCTTTACCAGATTCCTTGTTACCTTTCCCCTGGTTATCAGAATTTGCATTGTGCCCATTACTCCTATTTTCCATTAATTCTGGATGGACTTTCCAGCATTCAATCAGTTCATGTCCTTTTAATTTTCACTCTTTACAGTACTTAGGCAAGTAGTCGTACTTAATAGTTACCCATTCAGTCCTCAACTCACCAGACAATTCATTCACAATATCCATACGCATATTCTTAGGAAGATCAGATAACAAATCCACCAGCACCTTTACACGCGCACAACTAGGTCGTGTTTTATTCACATTAGCCATATCAAGATGTAAAGGTTTTCCAACAACTGAGGCTAATGAGAATAAGCATTCTTTGACAAAAAAAAGTAGGTAACAAGTTTGGAAAAGATATCCATGCCATTACCTTTGGTGTTTCTTCTCCAACTTCGAATTTGTGATCATAAATGAAGGTTCTCAATTGATACTCTTGTCCCATCTTATCCTTGACATAGTATACACTTTTTGACGTAAAATCAATAAAATCTTGCCATAGTGTCATTCGAATTAGCACATGTCTATCACAAAGATACACTATATTGCACTCACCTTTTATACCACATTGAATTGGAATAATTCGACGTAATTCATTAAGCTCAGGCCATCCGTAGGAAAATGTACAAACAACAGCATGTTGTAAGCCTTCTATTACGTTCATCCTCTCTACTTCTGCCTCTGTAAATTTAACCATAGGTTGTCATTGTACAATAACAACTCGACGCATTGAGATTAGTTCAATAATATATTGTTTTGACGTAGTTCCATGCACAGTTCCATTGATCGACGTTGGTTTCAATAAGTTCGAGTAATCTAAAGGCTTGGGTGTAGATGAAACAGTGTTAGGATTGGTAAGGGGTGCTTGGGAGGGCTGACCAACCATGGGAGGAGGTTGGTCGCGAGCCCGCGAGGCCATTGAAAAGCTTCGCGAGGCAGTGCGATTTTTTCTTCTCTGATCGCCTAATCGCCAGAGCTCCTAGGTTACTAAGTGTCCCAATTCATTCTGAAACATCTCCGGAACCAAACCAACCACCCCGGAAAGTCATATAACAACCAAAGAACATAGAATAAGTAATAAATGGGGAAATCGGACTACAATACTCAAAACGATCCACCATGTCACTACACATTGTCTAGAATATGCTCATATGCCAGGACTTAGTGAGGTTATACAATAGGAAAGCTACCACCAAGAGTTTCCAAAAAAATTTCTTTTGAGGAAATCCTACGATATTGTAGAGTGGGACTTTGCGTAGGAGATACTATATGCTCTGAATTTCCCAAGTAAGTTCATTAAATGGACAATGACATGCATCTCTACACCTAGATATTCCATTGTAATTCATGGGGCGTTATATGGAAATATATAGTGAAGGAGAGGATTGCGGCAAAGGGACACAATGTCCCTGTTAATATTTTTAATATACATGGAATACTTCACCAAAATCATGTGCAGGGTAACAACATTACAGGGGTTTGCATATCACTCCAAATTTAGAGGTCTGCAGCTGAACCATCTGTGCTTCACGAATGATATGCTCCTGTTTTGCAAAGGAGAAATACAAATTGTTACATTGATGCTAACAGGGCTAGCCAGCTTTTCAAATACATTAGGACTGACCAGAAATGCAGCCAAGTCTAACATATATAATCTAACATGGAAAGGCAAAGTGTGGAGGACATATGTGAGATGACAGGATACAAGAAAGGGACATTATAATTCAGGTACCTAGGAGTGCTAATCATAGCAAAGAAAATCTCATATGTAGAGTGTGAAATGTTAGTGTACAGGATGTGTGTGAGAATTCAAAGTTGGGGAACAAGAAATATGTAATATGCTGGGAGAGTTTTACTAGTAAACTTAGTCCTGATGCATATTCACTCCTATTGGTCTTCTATATTTATCTTGCCAAGGATGATTTTAAAAATCATCACAACAATATGCAGAAACTTCATATGGGATGGGAAATTCAACACTAACAAAATGCCACTGGTAGCTCGGGGAACCAGTGTGCAAGCCTAAACAAGAAGGTGGGATGGGGATCATAGATTGCGAGATGTGGAACCAAGAAGATATAGCAAAGTATATGTGGAATATAGCCAGAAAGGCTGACAATCTCTGGGTAAAATGGGTGGACCACCTATAAATAAAAGAGCCTCCATGTGGAAGTATAAACCTCCCCATGATTGTTGTTGGTACTGGAGGAAAATATGCACAATACGCGACAAATTTGCAGCTTGATGTGTCCAGGAGGGATGACTATCAGTGAATGGATAATACACAATAGGCAACAGCTATAAATGGAGACAAGGAAGTAGAGAGGACTGGGATAGTATGATAAAGATTTGGAGTAAATACAACACCCTAAAGCATAGTTTCATCTGTTGGTTAGCTATGCACAAAAGGTTGTTAACTAAACCCCTATTCCATATGTGGGGAATCCACTTAAACAACTGATCACTTATACTTTGATTGCCTATTCTCAAAAGGATGCACACATGAAGTACTGCTATGGGTGAAAATGGGGGTGCAACACTGGGAATTGAAAGGTATCTGGAAAGGTATGACTAGACGAACACGAGGCAAAGTATGCAGGTAGGTAACAATCTCGATACTGGCAGCATTGGTGTACCACATCTAGAGAGTAAGGAAGAGTGACCATATGGGATCAAAGAGTCCCTAGACCTCAAAAAATTGTCAATAATATTAAGGAGGAATGAAAATGGAAGATACATGACATACTAGGTAGAAGATCATTAGCACAGAATCAAAGGGCATGGGTAGAAACATTACTGTAAATAGGAGCAATAGTACAGTTGATACGGTGTAGCCAGAGTAGATTAGATATGATATTAGGAGGGGGGAGAAAGGAAAATAGGAGGGATTCAGTTGTAATTTTTTGTGTTGGTGATCAATAAAATTCTTATTTTCACCAAAAAAGAAAAAGACTGAAGAACCATCCAAGAAACACATCTCTAGTCGCCAAATCGAAATCAGATAACATCGTCTTTGTCGCGACAAAAAATCCTACTAAGTAGTGATGGAACCTCACTCAACCCCCTAGGTAATCCAAACAATACAAGTTACAACTAAATTGAGAAATCAACAATATATAGAATAGAAACTACAACCAAATCCAACACAACTATCCCAAGGACTGGTAGTACAACTCATGAGCCATTATGATTTATATTTTCAAAATTAATGTGAAGAAAAAATATAATATATGTTTGGATTATAAATAAATAGAGTCCAAATCCTGAACTACCATGAACAAGAGATAGCTTGAATCTGGAACGCTGGTACGCCTTCTGTTACACCCCATGTTTTCGTACGTGAGAGTACGTCGTAAGTCAATTTATGTAAGCTCAGAAATAAGATTATATTTGGAAGAATATAAAGTAAGTTAATCATATTACCTTTGAGGTTACAAATATTTAAGATCATGAATAATTAGTACCAAGAGGGTTGGAAAGCTTAGAAGCTAAACCAATTGAAGAAAATAAGTTTCGTTGAAAGTCAACAAGTTTGGAATGTTATAACATGTACTTTAGGGTGAGACTATGGTTCTTAACATGATAAGGAGGTTATTCCATGAGTTATTTTTGTTTTATGATAGTCGTGTTCTACGTTTTTAAGTCAAGCAAGTTGTGGAACAAAAGTTGGCAAAGGTCATCAAAAGTTACATTCATAATGTGCTGAAAATTAGGTCAAATGTAACTGAGATTTTCTCCCAATATACTTGGAGTTATTGGATTATATACTACCAAATTGAATATATATGATTCTAGTTTTGAACTCATTAAACCATTTGTCTATACGATATCGGTGTAGAGAGATATTCGCATTTTAGCAAGACTGAGCCAAGTAGCTCTCTATGGGACCCACATAGGCAGTTTAGATATGTTGATATATAAGACGCCTCAACCCCGTTTTAACTCATTCATCTTAAGTATCTTCAGACCCTAGACACCTAAAAACACTCTCTCAAGGTTCTCTCATGATCCAAGACCCAAACAAAGGGCAAACAACACAAATCAAGTGTCTGGAATCCCGTGGCGCTAGTAAGTTTCTTGTTCTTCTTGTTGTTGCTGAGTTTTGGGTGGTTTCAGCTCGTGTGGGAGGTTTTTTTAAGTGGTTTATGTTCTGTAAAATACACTCCCATGTTTTTCATATCAACCCTAGGTTATTTCAAGTCTTGCAAATGGATTAAACCATATTTCAACATCAAAAGTTAGTTCTAGTGAAGAGTAACACCTCCTTGAGGTTGTGTTCCCATTGAGGATAGTTGTGGGCTGTGTTTTGCTGAAATTTCAAGTTTTTTGCTACTGGATAAGATTAGTATAACAGCCTAATAATTTTTCTTAAGATTTCTTGTATGTTGGTTAAGTTGTTAGGATGATAAACTACAAGATAATACTTGGATTAGCTTAAGTCACTTCGATGGTGTTGTATTGCCATTGAGGGCTGTTGTAAGCTAAATATAACTTGGATTTCAACTTGAAGCTACTGTAGGAGGTATGTGTATTGTGTTATTGCAGGTGCTTAATGCTATCTTGATGTTGATTAAGTTAAATGGTTGGACTAGACATGAACTAGTGAATAAAGTTGCTAATTGAAGAAAGTTGGAGTTGTAGATTATTTCCTTTGTTATAAATATATTGTATAGGGATGGAATCATTGATGAATTACTTCATTATCATATTAAAATATGTTGTTAAGTTAATGTAAGAAGTCTATAAGGGTTTATATAGGTTATACGGATTCTAATCGAGCTTGCCGCTCAAAATGATTGTTGAACTAATCGGAGAGCTTATTGTGAATTATATTTTTGTTGTTTGGGCTGTTTGGTGACTTTTGGTAACATATGGTATGTAGTTAAAATAGGGGAGGTGTTGTCCGTTTTCTTGTAGAATATTTGTTTTGAAATATGAGAGTTACAGTGCTTATATGATGACGACGAAGTCGGGTTACTCATTATAGACGTAAGAAGATCATATTGAGCTTGGTTGACGACTGGAGAGAAGATTGAAAAGGTATTTTAAGGCACTTCCTTCTTTCTTTTTGCATGATCTAATGTTAAATGAACATAAGTGATACGCTAATTCATAATGGATCTACTCCTAGAAACTAAGGTTGTCCATGTTGTTCTTTCCTTATAAAGTTATTCTAAGCAAGCACATATGATCCTTGAATCCTATTGAGGTTCAAATTGATGGTATGATTTCCATAATGTTAATCGAAGGTGCAATGACCTTACGTCACTCCGAAAGATTTAGAACACGATTTCATGAGTCCAACATGCATTATATATGTATCTACTTTACTCTACCGAGCTGCGCTATATTCGGCTGGGTACGACACCAATTGTGCAACCACAGATCAGTTGGGTTTTACCGAGCTCCACATGGCTGGGTACGATTCTACCGAGCCTTATGATGGCCGGGTACATTTTTACCAAGTCCTCTTCGAGGCCGGGTACGATATGATGATGATGATGCCCACAGAGGCGTATGGTTTTAAAAGTATGTGTATATATTTATGTATCACGCATTTCATGTCAGTCGCCCTCAGAGGCACTCAGATGTTATATGATGTATCTTCTCTACCTCTCTTTACATTATTGTTCATATTTATGCTTTCCTGCCTTACATACTCGGTAATTTATTCGTACTGACGTCCCTTTTGCCTGGGGATGCTGCGTTTCATGCCCGCAGGTCCCAATAGACAGGTTGAGAGTACACCTAGTAGGCTATCAACTCAGGGGAAGGTGTTGGTGCACTCCACTTGCTCCTGAGTTACCTATTTGGTTAGTAAAATTTGGACATGTATTGACTGGTATGGAGGGGCCCTGTCCCGACCTATATGACATTTATGTACTCTTAGAGGCTTGTAGACAGATGTCATGTATATTGATATTTGTATGGCCTTGTCGGCCTACGTTTTGAGTGGACAAATGATCATGTCGGCCTTATAGGCCCGTATGTTGCATATATAAGTTTCTATATAATGTTGGGTCATCCTATGTCTATTAAGCACTTTATTTTATTTTGGTTATCTCATGATGGCCCTTTTCGACCATTTACCCATGATAGTGTGATAAGAAAGATATATTACATTGGTACTCGGTTGAGTAAGGTACCGGGTGACTGTGTGGCCCTTTGGTTTGGGTCGTGACACCTACAATGCAAGGCTTCGTCTTCCATAGCTACGCAACTCCAGGATCTGCACACAAGGTGCAGAACTGTAGTATGAGTACAATCGATCCCATGTACTTAGTAAGTATTGATTAACCTCGGTGAAGTAGTGACAAGGTTTTCAAGTTAAAGATACTTACTTATGTCACGGCCCAAAATCCCTCCTTAGGAGTCGTGATGGCACCTAGTCTCTAAGACTAGGTAAGCCTACCACATACTGAGTTAACAACAGATTTAAACCAATTAACTATTAAATATGAACCACTAACTTATATACAAAGCTAATGACCTAAAGAATACAGCATCCCAAATCTGGTAGTACAAGTCATAATCTCAGCTGAGTTCACTATATAATCTCTGAATATAATTGTTCCGGATTAGAAATAAACAGTATAAAGTAAACTTCAAAAGGTGACTCTGAGGCCTGCGAATGCGATGACATGTATACCTTGAAGTCCTAGTGCAACACACAATCAGCTAATTAATGACTAGAACGCTCTGAGGTACCTGGATCTGCACAAAAATGTGCATCAAGTGTAGCATGAGTACACTACAGCGGTACCCAGTTAGTATCAAGACTAACCTCGGTGGAGTAGTGACGAGGAACAATCAAGACACCTACTAGACATAACAAACATGTACAACTATGAATATAAAACTAATATGGAACAATTTAAAGCTAAACATGATAAATATAATGTTAAAATAATTGCAATAAGAACTAGCAACAACAATTAACAACAAGGAGCAAACAAGTGAAAATGCCATTAAGTAAGCAGAATATAGTTAAAGTCCGGTGAAACCAAGTAAGGGAAAATGAGTAACAACCCCAATAAAATAACCGCTTTCACACAAGTTTTATACAAAATCTTTCCCGAGGTACCTCACCTCATAATCACAAATCACGGGTCCCAAATCAGAAACTCTAATCACCTGGCATCTTGTGCCCACATTACAAATCAAACCGCCCGGACAACTCACGTGCCAATACCATCAATACCTCATATCTGCACAGATAACTCACGCTCTAAGATATTACCATATTTACACGAACAACTCACGTGCTAACAATAACAATATCTCATTTCCGCACAAACAACTCACATTCTAACGATGCAACTCATGCACAGATGGCGGGTATACAAGAATACATGGAAATGATCAATAAACATCAAGGATCATCTTCTTGGACTGATATGAGGGGTTAATTACAGTGTATGCTTGTGCAAGTGTTCAATAACAGCTCAAGGCCAACAAGTAAAATTAGAGACAACGAATGGCACATAGGAAACAACACAACAAAATCGTAATATGCATGACTCACACAAGTTAGGCACACCACTACACAAATATTATCAATAGTAATGCCCCCATGTCACGACCCAAACTGGAGGGCCATGACTGGCACCCGGGCGATACCTGTCGAGCACCAACGTACATTTTATCCAATCTTTCTTATTATCCATAAGCGCCGACGAGACCAATATAAATGGTAGACATGAATCTTGAACACCAAAAATAACAGATAATGGCATGAACATACATAACATGGGCCGACAAGGCTATCATGAAGCTATATGTAAGGTACGAGCTAACAAACTGCCATGAGAGACTATACAACAAAGAACAACTCACAAGGCAATCTAAACTATACATGAGTTGACACCTGTCTATGAGCCTCTAAAGGAACATAAGTGCTGCAACATTGTTAGAACAGGGACCCAACATACCCGTAATGTCTATAACAAAATGCATACCAAGACTACATCAAGTCCGGAGAAGGGATCTCGCCAATAACCGCTGAATTGGGAAGCCTACTATGGTGGGGAAGCTGCGTCTACCTATCTATCAGGATTTGCAGCACGACATGCAGCATCCAAAAACAATAGGGACGTCAATACGAATAAAGTAACCAGTATGTAAGTCAAAAAAGGATAAATAAGAACAATAATGTAAGCAGGGATAGAGAATATACAACCTCTAACATCCGAGTTCCTCTGAGGGCGACTGACATGAGATGCATGACACACACACACACACACACACACACACACACACACACATATATATATATATATATATATATATATATATATATATATATGTCACGACCCCAAATCCTAAACCGGCCGTGATGGCGCCTATTGTGGAACTAGGCTAGCCAACAATCACATATTTACAGTTTTTTTTTTTCAAAATTTCCAACTCATTTTCAACATTTCATAAACGTATATAAATTTCTAAATCTTTTAAGCAAAACAAAACAGCTAAACAGTTTACAACCATTCCCAAGATCCAGAGTCAACATGTCATGAGCATCTAAGGATAATACCAAAAATTCTACTGTCATAATAAAAATCTCGGAAACGAAGAACTAAGTACGAAATAAGAAAAGGAAACAGAGATGTTGTGGATGCTGAACAGCTACCTCTATGTCCCGACTCCGTCTCCGCACGAAAATAGATAACTAACGCTCTGTACCAGCACCTGTATCTGCACACAGGGGTGCATAGAGTAATGTGAGTATGCCAACTTAGTAGTAATGAAAATAAATCAAGTCTAATCAGTAAGAAACACCTAAGATTAAATCATCAGTTCACAATAAGAACAACCTTTCTTTCCAACATGCTTTAAAAGCCAGCTTCAGTAAAATCCTTTGAAAAATGTGTTTTCCAACAATTTCAGAAATAAAATACCCGAAGAGTTTAGTGTAAAATGAAATAAATCATAAATAGCCCCTTGGTCCAAAACATGAATTATAAATCCCCCCTCGGGCAAACATCACTCAGCATACCTCACAATCACTCAGTATCAACCCCTTGGGAAACCTCACTGTCACTCATGCCTCCCAATCACTCGTCACTCGGCACTCGCACTCAGTAGGTACCTGCGCTCACTGGGGGTGTGTACAGACTCCGGAGGGGCTCCTTCAACCCAAGCGCTAAAATCAAGCCACCTTGTGGCATCTCATATCCTCACAATCAGGCCCTCGGCCTCACTCAGTTAGAAACTCTCAGTAAGCCCCTAGGGCTATCAGTAAAACGGGGTATTCGACCCAAAACATCATTTTATAACTCAAATAGTGTAAATAAGGCTGAGTTTCGAAAACAGTTAAGCATAATATGACTGAGTGTAAATCATAAGTCAACACAGTGAGGAAATAGCAGTAAACATTTCCCAAGGGGTCTAAACAAGTCGGCACACGGCCCCAAACATGGCTTACAGCCCAAATATAGCAATAGTTTTAGAACACAATTTTTAAGATATGATTTAAAGTAAAATACGCAACTCAATAGTTGCCGCGAAAAGGACCAAGTCCAAATCCAAATTAGTGCACGCTACACACTCGTCATCCGGCATGTGCGCCACTCCAAAACTAGTGAGGAAATATGAAGTCCGGGGTTTCATACCCTCAGGACAAGATTTATAGTCATTATTTACCTTCACCCGGACCAAATACTAATCCGCGATGCTCTTTCCCCTCGAATCGGCTCCCGACTGCTCCGAATCTAACCAAAACCAGATTAACATTATCAATATACGCTAAAGGAACAAGGCCATATCAAAAACTACCAATTTTAGGCACAATTCCCGAACTTGGCCAAACTCGAGCCCCGGGTCCACGTCTCGGAATTCGATAAAAATCGCATCACAAGAATCCTCATCCTTTCCCGAGTCTACACATATAAAATATATCAAAATCCGACCACAAACAACCCCTAAATCCCTTAATTATAAGTCTCAATTTCCCAAGCCTTAAACTCCCAATTTATGCCATTTAATCTACTAATTCTATGCCTAATCCGTCACACAATAACATAGAATCGAGTTTATAGTCCGAGAAACTTACCTCCACCGAAGACCCTCGAAATCCTTCTCCAAATTGCTCTCAAAATGACTTAACCCGCATGAAAAAGTGATGAGAAATGCCAAAAATTCGCGGAGGCAAATATTTGTACTTCCTGCCCAGCGATTTCCGCACCTGCGGAAGATTTTCCGCACCTGTGGACCCGCACCAACGGTCACAGGTTCGCACCTACGAAAATAACTTAAGTTCGGACTTCCGCACCTGCGGCCCTCATCTCGCACCTGCGGGCTCGCAGGCGCGACCAGGCGTCTGCACCTGTGCTCCTTGACCAGGTCCCCCTCTTCCGCACCTGCGCAAGGACCATCACACATGCGGCTCCCCATCCGCAGGTGCGGCCACACCAGTAAAATTGTACCAGCAGCAGCTTTGCTGCAAATTCCTAAGTCCAAACCTCCGTTAACCATCCGAAATCAATCCTGAGCCCCTCGGGACCCCAATCAAAAACACAAACAAGTCCCATAACCTTATTCAAACTTATTCGAGCCTTCGAAACACCAAAAACAACGCAAAAACACCAAAATCACATCAAATTCAAGCCTATGAACTTGAAACTTCTAAATTTCACCAAGGATGTCGAAACCATCCAAAACATATCCGATTGACCTGAAAATTTGCACACATATCCAAAATGACATTACGAATTCAAGCCTAATTCTACACCGGACATCAAAACTAACTTTCACCAATTCAAGCCTAATTCTACACCGGACATCAAATCTTCATTCCGAACACAATCCTAAGTCCCAAATCACCTTACGAAGCTATCCGATCCATAAAATCTACATTCCGAGGTCGTTTACCAATAAGTCAACTCCCATTTGACTTTTCCAACTATTAAGCCAATTTAAGAGACTAAGTGTCTCCGTTCTCACCACGACCACTCCAAACCCGAACCAACCGACCCAACACAACATAAATAGGATAAGCAACATATGATAAAGCAGAAACAGGGGAAACGGGGCTAATCTCACGGAACGACTGACCGGGTCATTACATCCTCCCCCTCTTAAACAAACGTTTATCCTCGAACGGGTCTAGAAACATACCTGGAGCCTCAAATAAGTGAGGATATATGCTCCGCATCTCCCGCTCGATCTCCCAGATGGAATCCTCCACCGGCTGTCCTCTCCACAGAACCTTCATTGAAGCTACATCCTTAGACCTCAGCTTTCTAACCTGACGACCCAAAATGTCCACTGGCTCTACCTCATATGACATATCACCGTCGAGCTGAACCGTGCTGAAGTCCAAAACATGAGACGGGTCACCAACATACTTTTGGAGCATCGAAACATGGAACACTAGATGAACACTCAATAAGTTGGGAGGCAAGGCAAGGCAAGTCTATAAGCCACCTCCCTAATCCTCTGAAGCACTTCAAATGGCCCAATGAACTGGGGACTCAGCTTTCCCCTCTTCCAGAACCTCATAACACCCTTCATGGGTGACACCTTTAGCAGCACCTTCTGCCCAACCATGAAAGATATATCTCGGACCTTCCGGTCCGCATAACTCTTCTGCCTAGACTGCGTCGTGCGAAGCCGCTCTTGAATCAACTTCACCTTACCCAACGCATCCTGAACCAAGTCTGTGCCCAATAGCCTAGCCTTTCCCGGCTCAAACCAACCAACCGGAGATCTACACCTCATACTATATAGAGCCTCATACGAAGCCATCTGGATACTCGACTGATAACTATTATTATATGCAAACTCCGCGAGTGGCAGAAAATGGTCCCATGAACCCCCAAAATCAATGACACACACACACAACATGTCCTCCAGAATCTGAATAGTACGCTTCGAATGCCCGTCGGTATGAGGATGAAACGATGTGCTCAACTCAACCCGAGTACCTAACTTACTCTGCACGGCCCACCAAAACTGAGAGGTGAATTGAGTACCTCTGTCAGAAATGATAGAAACTAGAACCCCATGCAATCGGACAATCTCCCTAATGTAAATATCAGCTAACCGCTCCGAAGAATAAGTAGTACCAACATGAATGAAGTGCGCGGACTTGGTTAGCCGATCCACAATAACCCATATAACATCAAACCTCCTCAAAGTCCGTGGGAGCCCAACTACAAAGTCCATGGTGATTCTCTCCCACTTCCACTCCGGAATATCTAATCTCTAAAGAAATCCACCCGTCTCTGGTGCTCATACTTGACCTGCTGACAGTTGAGACACCGAGCCACGAACTCAACAATATCCCTCTTCATCCGCCTCCACCAATAATGTTGTCTCAGATCCTGGTACATCTTCGCGGTACCCAGATGGATGGAATACCGCAAACTATGAGCCTCAGCTAGAATCAAGTCTCGATGTCCATCCACATTGTGCATGCAAATCCGGCCCTACATCCTCATGACCCCATCATCACCAATAACCACATCTCTGGCATCACCACGATGGGCCCTGTCCTGAAGAACGATCAAGTGTGGATCATCATACTGGTGTGCTCTGATCTGATCATAAAGAGAAGACCTGATGGCTACACAAGCCAATACCCGCGGGGCTCTGATAGATCCAATCTCACCAACTGACCCGCTAAAGCCTGAACATCAATTGCTAAATGTAGCTTTGCTGCTGGAAGGTAGGCTAGACTCCCCAAACTCTCTGCTCTGCGACTCAGGGCATCGGCCACTACATTGGCCTTCCCCGGATGATATAGAATGGTGAGGTCATAATACTTGAGAATCTCCACCGCCTCTATCTTCTTTGGATCAACCTGAATACCCTCACTGGACACCACATGCCCCAAGAACTCTACTAAATCAAGCCAGAACTCACACTTTCAAAATTTTGCATACAACTTCTTCTCCCTCAAGGTCTGAAGCACAACTCTCAAATGCTGCTCATGATCCTCCCAAAATCGGGAATACACCAAGATATCGTCAATAAAGATGATGATGAAGGAGTCAAGATAAGGCCAAAACACACTGTGCATCAAGTGCATAAAGGTTGTTGGGGCATTGGTCAGCCTGAATGACATAACCAGAAACTCATAATGACCATACCTAGTCCTGAAGGCAGTCTTCGGGATGTCGGGCCCCCGAATCTTCAACTGATGATAGCCAGAATGCAAGTCAACCTTGGAAAATACCCTGGCACCCTGCAACTGATCAAACAAGTCATCTATACGAGGCAAGGTATACCGGTTCTTCACTGTAACCTTGTTCAGCTCGATAATCAATACACATACGCATAGAACCATCCTTCTTCTTCACAAACAACACTGGAGCACCCCAAGGTGACACACTAGGCCAAATGAACCCCTTATCTAGGAGTTCCTGAAGCTACTCCTTAATTCCTTCAGCTCCGTTGGTGCCATACGATAAGGTGGAATAGAGATAGGCTGAGTGCCTGGGATCAGGTCAATACCAAAATCAATGTCCCTGTCAGGAGGCACGCCTAGCAGGTCTGCATGAAACACGTACGGAAAGTCACGGACCACAGGAACCGAATCAATAGCGGGAGTCTCACCACTGACATCCCTCAGAAAGGACAAATACGATAAACACCCCTTTTCAACCATGCGATGAGCCTTCAGGTAAGAAATCACCCTGCTAGGCACATACTCAGAAGAACCTCTCCACTCAATCCTCGGACATCCTGGCATAGCTAAGGTCACGGTCTTAGCGTGACAATCAAGAACAACATGACACGATGATAGCCAATCCATGCCCAATATTACGTCAAAATCAACCATGCTAAGTAACAATAGGTCCACTCGGGGCTCCAAACCCCCAATAGATATCACACATGACTGATTCACACGGTCACAGCAATAGTATTACCCACCGGAGTCGACACATGAACTGATGTAACTAGAGACTCACGGGGCATATCCAGAAAATGGGCAAAATATGATGAAACATAGGAATATGTATAACCAGGGTCAAATAAAGCCAAAGCATCTCGGTGACAGACTGAGACAATACCTGTGATCACTGCATCAGAGTCCATAGCATCTGGCATGGCTAGAAGTGCATAGATACAAGCCTAGCCCCCACCTACACGACCTCCCCTTTTAGGGCGGCCCCTGGCGGTCTGGCCCCCACCTCTAGCTGTCTGGGCGGGTGGTGAAGTAACTGTAACTGAAGTCGAGGGCTGGCCCCTCTGCTGAGAAGAAGTACCAGAACAACGGGGACACTGCCTCCACATGTGCCCAAACTCTCCGCACTCAAAACAACTCCCTAGAGTTGGAGACGGGGACTGATAGAAACCCCTGGCACCAGAATGGCCACTAGAAGAATCATGCATAGAGGAAATCTGAATTGGTGGTCCTCGAGTTGAACTCTGGGTTGGGAGGGCACCGAATGAAGAACGTTCTAACTGATAACTGCGAGGACCATGCCCCGAAGATTCACCACTATAGGCTGGGCGTACTGACTGGGGAGGTCTGAATGAATGGACTCTACCATGTTGAAACTTCCCCCTGGAAGGAGCACCACTAGAACCACCTGATCCACAAGGCCTCTCGGCCTCCCTCTCCTCCCGCTCCTTGCGACGAACCGACTCAATATCTCGAGCAATATCAACAACCTGCTCGAAGGTAGCACCTGATACCCTCTCCCGAGTCATAAAAAGGCGGAGCTGATAAGTAAGGCCATTCACGAACCTCCTAATCCTCTCCCTATCAGTAGGAACCAACTCAGTGGCATGGCGAGCCAACTTTGAAAACCACATCTCATATTGTGTCATTGATAGCTCCCCCTAACGCAGCTGCTCAAACTACCTGCGCTGTTCCTAATGTCCTTCTATTTAATCTTTTCAGCCAATGTGAATCGAGCAACTTTAGTTCATAGGGCCCTCGACTCTTTAGGGTCGGATGGGAGCATTCCATTTTTCAAGTATCCAATATATTTATTCCTACAATCCCGGGTTAAGCTTGTAGAGTTTATCTCGGCGTGACCTTCTTCAATCACAGATCTCAAGAGTTGAACGATATTCCCCGAGCTAATTTCGTCCTCCTCGACTGATGACCCCAAATTTGGAAGCGCATCGGCTTCACTATTTTGTTCTCGAGGTACGTGATGCAAGGTCCATTCTTTAAACCGGTGCAAAGTTACCTGCAGCTTGTCTAAATACCTTTTCATTCTATCCTCTCGAACCTCGAAGGTTTTGTTTACTTGGTTTACTTCCAGCAAAGGGTCGCATTTGGCTTCAATGACTTCTGCTCCCAAGCTTTTAGCTAGTTCGAGACCTGCAATCATAGCCTCGTACTCGGCCTCATTGCTAGTCAACTTAGAAGTTTTGATGGATTGTCTAATAGTGTTTCACGTGGGCGGCTTCAAAACTATGCCTAGACCGGACTCCTTCACATTGTAAACGCCATCTATAAAAAGGGTCCACACCCCCGATGATGTACCCAATTTTAATAAGATTTCCTTTTTGACTTCGGGCACGAGGGTCGACGTGAAATCGATCACGAAGTCTGCTAAAATTTGAGACTTGATGTTCGTTCGGGGTTGATACTCGATATCGTACCCACTGAGTTTGACGGACCATTTGGCCAATCGGCCCGAAAGTTTGGGCTTGTGCAAAACATTACGAAGCGGATAAGTGGTCAATACACATATGGGGTGACATTGAAAATATGATTTTAGCTTCCTAGAGGCGCTTATCAGTACAAGTGCCAATTTCTGTAAGTGTGGATATATAGTTTCTACTTCTCCTAGAGTTCGACTTACATAATAAACAGGAAATTACGTACCTTGTTCTTCTCGAACTAGGACTCCACTTACCGCGATCTCTGAAACTACCAAGTACAAGTAGAGTTTCTCATCTGTCTTTGGAGTGTGAAGCAAAGGTGCGCTCGAGAGGTATTTCTTTAATTACTCTAACGCCTGTTGACATTCCGGGGTCCAAGCGAAATCGTTCTTCTTTTTTAATAAAGAGAAGAATCTGTGGCTCCGATCCTATATGAATCGGCCTAAAGCAGCTATCCGCCTTGTCAGCCTTTGCATGGCTTTAATGTCATCCACGACGGTGATGTCTTCAATAGCCTTGATTTTATCAGGGTTGATCTCGATTCCTCGATTCGACACCATGAAGCCTAGGAACTTTCCCGAACCGACCCCGAAAGCATATTTTTCGGGGTTGAGCTTCATGTTGTATTTCCTTAATATCTTAAATGTTTCTTGCAAATGTGTCAAATGGTCCTCTGCGCGCAGGGATTTAACTAGCATGTCATCGATATATACTTCCATTGACTTATCTATTTGTTTTTCGAACATTTTATTTACTTGGCGTTGGTAGGTAGCTCCTGCATTTTTTTAGCCCGAAAGGCATTATATTATAGCAATATGTTCCATACTTGGTACTAAATGAAGTCTTTTCTTGGTCTTCCGAGTTCATTTGAATTTTATTGTACCCGGAGTAGGCATCGAGAAAACTAAGGATCTCGTGGCCGGCCGTGGAATCGATCATGCGATCGATGTTAGGCAATGGAAAAGAATATTTGGGACATGCCTTTTTAAAATCTTTATAATCTACACACATCCTAAGTTTGTTCCCTTTACCTCAGATTGGGGCCTTCTCTTTTGTTTCACCGGTCAGAACTTTGGGTCCAGACTTAGTTGGTGTGTTCTTATCTTCGATGAGATCCCTGTCATGTCTAAGTGGGACCAAGCAAAACAATCTATATTATCAATAAGAAATTGAATAAGCTTTTTTCTGAGTTTGGGGTTAACCCCGTTTCCAGGTATACCTTTTGCTCGGGTAGGTACTTGATCAATATAACCCGTTCCAACTCTTCGATCGTCAATTTTGTAGCGTCGAAATCTTCAGGAACAACAAAAGTTCGAGACTCAAAAAATATTCCTTTTCTTCTTCCATTTCTTGATTCTCCGATTCGGTCGAGGCTGGCGGCGATGATTGCTATTTGGCTTCCTGTTTACCTTTGATGCTCGAGCCTTCCGATGTCGATAATACCGATATAGGTATTACCTCATCGACCGCAAACATTTCTTTTGCAGCATGCTGCTCCCCGTACACTGTTTTTACACCGTCCAACGTCAGGAATATCATAATTTGGTGGAGAGTCGAAGAGACCGCCCTCATGTTGTGGATCCAAGGCCTTCCGAGTAGAGCATGTGTACCTCATGTCGCCCTTGATTACGTGGAACTTGGTATCTTGAATGGTTCCATACACGTTCACCGGTAGCATAATCTCTCCTTTAGTTGTCTCACTGGCCATATTTAAGCCGTTTAAGACCCGAGTTACGGGCTCGATTTGATCTTGTAGGCCGAGCTGCTCCATGACCCTCGATCGGATGATATTTGCCGAGCTGCCTGGATCCACTAAAACACTCTTAACTTGAACTTTATTTAATAAGATAGAAATTACCAGCACGTTGTTGTGGGGATGAGAAATTCCTTCTGCTTCTTCGTCGTTGAATGATAAGGTGCCTTTTGGCACATAATCTCAGGTTCATCTTTCCCTAGTGATTAATACCTTAGTAGGTTTGAATATAGGTCCCTACGGAATGTCGACCCCACCGACGATCATATGAATGATATGTTGCATCTCCTCCTGTTCATTTTTTATGTTGGCGTCCCTTTCTTTGAAATGATTCTTAGCTCGATCACTTATGAACTCTCGAAGGTGGACCTCATTGAATAGATGACCTAACTCCTCCTTTAATTGTCTGCAATCCTCGGTCTTGTGGCCATGCGTGCCATGATATTTACACATAAAATTGGGGTTTCTTTGGGAAGGATCGGTTTGTATGGGTCTGGGCCATCTAGTATCTATGATCCTTCCAATTGCCGATACAATGCCTGATGCATTGATACTGAAATTATATTCCAATAATCGAGGTGCCTTTGTGGGATTGGCGTATTTATCAAAACCATTTTTTCTCATAAGTACCCGAGAATTCTATCCTCGATCACTTCTTTGATCGTTCCGAGAGGAATTTCATCCTGGACCATTGTTCCTTTGATCTGCGGTGTATAGTTGATATCGGTATTTGTTCAACCTTGGCTCCCTGTCGATATCCCTCTAATTTTTAGCTGCTAACCTGTTTGGATGTACTGAACTGGAAGGAGCTCCTAGTTGGTCATCCTCGACCTTGATCTTGATTGTAATCGATTGTGTACATCTGCTCAAGTTACAACCATATACTCGATCAAATTTTTCTTCAACTGACGTGATGTTATTGAACTCCGTACATTCAACTGCTGAGTGAAAGCTTGAACGGCCCAATCATCTGTGACCGGTGGAAACTCCATATGTTCTATTTGAATCGGGATACGAATTCCCGTAGCATTTCATTATCCCTCTGCCTTACCTTGAAAAGGTCCGATTTCCTTGTCGCAACCTTTATAGCCCCGGCGTGCACCCTTGCGAAAGAATCAGCTAACATGGCAAATGAGTCGATGGAATTTGGCGGTAGGTTGTGGTACCAAATCATTGCTCCCTTCGACAGGGTCTCTCCGAACTTTTTCAATAACACAGATTGGATCTCATCATCTTCCAAATCGTTACCCTTGATCGTGCATGTGTAGGAGGTGACATGCTCGTTGGGATCGGTGGTCCCATTATATTTAGGTATGTCGGGCATACGAAACATTTTTGGAATGGGTTTTGGAGCCGCACTCGGAGGAAACGGATTTTGTACGAACTTCTTCGAATCCATCCCTTTCAAAGTGCCCCAGTATCTGATCAACTCGGGAGTTGTATGTTTCTATTTTTTTTATCATTAGCTTCGATTTTCTTCTCTCCAGACTCAATTATCTGGGTGAGCTCTTCGAGCATTTTCATTGTCACAGGATCAGTCCCCAATTCGTTACCATTCGACCTCTCTGGCACTAGCTCAGTACGGTGAGTGATTTATGGCTCGACCCCATTCGGAGCTCTATGTTGATTTTGTAACTGAGTAATAGCGGCTTGTTGAGCCTGAAGCATCTCGAATATCACTTGGAGACTGACTCTTCCATCTCCTCTGCTCTGTGTACCTTGGCCACCAGATCGGCCTTCCCTGCATACACTCCCTTCGAGGTCTGCGCGTAGGTCCGCATTTAAAGCAACGTGCGAATTGACATCGACTGGGTTGACAATTGGTGCTCCTCCGAGATTAGCATGTGACAACTCGACTCCTGGAGCAATCACATTATCATTTTTTCCGTGAAATCCTAGGCCATTGTCAGCGTGTGTAGGTGCGTTTTGTGAGTTTGACATGTTTTGACCTGAAAGCGAAGATACTTGACAAGAACAAACGTAAAATAATGTGTATTATCATAATCGACACTGAACAATCACTATTATCCTTAGCTCCACGGCGGACACCAAACTGTTTACCCTAAAACTCGAATAACAATTAAATTTATATTGTGGTTTTAAGGATATGTCATTTAATCCAATACCAATTGATAAACAAAGAATTAAACAGATAAATTAGATAATAAAATAAATCAAACCAGTATGTAAGCAAAGCCTCGACCTCAATTCGAGGCAGTCTCGAGGTAGGATAGTAAACTCAGTAGAAACTAGAGCAACTCTGATGAACAATAAATGAAATAGCAAGAGAGTAACGAGTGTATATATTTTTAGCAGTGAATAATGATGATTACAAATGAATGAGATTCCTCTTTATATAATAGAGGAGTCCAAAATAAGGTACACTTCTAATTATAGTAGAAAATCAATATTAACAACTGATTAACCGCCGCAGATCGATCCGTTCAGAGATTCACGCCGCGATCCTCGACCTGTCGCGAACGTCTCACCCTTTCCGTTATTAAGCTACACCGACGTTACTTTGGAATTTGTCTCTTTTTGGTCTCGATTACTGATGTCGACCTCTGTCTGGGAAAAGACTTCGATTTCGGACTCAGCGTCTTGACTTTTTGACGTGACACTCTTATCGCGATCAAGGAATGCCCGATTTCTACTGTATACGCAACTCACAATCAAATTAGTCAAACCCCGAAACAAAATGTAGGATCGGATTATCCATTAGTTCACCATCCAATTCTATGAATAGATTCTTGATCAGGGTCTATTTACCCATTCAAACCTAAGATTTACTATTTTAGGTACTTCGATAAAACATCTCCAATTCCTATCACTCGATCTCATGTTTTGAGTGTCAAATACTGCATATATTCAGGTAATAAACTCAAAGAGGGATGTAGAGTCATTACGTTAATCCATTAGGTGATGAATCCCCAGCCCAAGAAGCTAAAGTCTGGACACCTAGCAATCACGATTGCAGTCACGTCTCTACTATTGTGGAATTGGATCTTGCCTAATTTTTGCGTTCGCGACAACACCTTTGCTAGTGCTGATAACCCTAGGATGGGCCATTTTTCACGTTCGGGAGCTCCTAATTGCTACCGTGGTCAACAATTGGTGGAAGTGACTGATACAATAAATGTGATTTCAATTTTGATTATATAAAGTATTTGTGAATTATTCTTTTTATTTTTATTTTTTTGGAAAAGAAAATACTGTAATCATTCTGTATAATGGAGATAGGAGGAAAGGAATGGACAAGATTCTAACTTTGGACGCAATTGTCCCGGTAACATGCATTTAGAAGCGTCACCCGAGAAATGCGGCTACTTGATCACATATTGTTTTAAAATTCCAGGAAAATATTATATCGCATATTCTTTTAAAATGACTTTTCCACCACTTAGAATATAAGGATAACGATTTGTTTTCTTTTCCTTTTATACTTTGCTTCATATCTGTAGATTGAAGTACAATAAACATCTTTGTATTATGATTATGTAACACGAAATCCCATTTTTGAAACCAACATCTTAACTCCATTAATCTTCTAATTACTGAATATTAATCTCTAACGATGAATTAAAGAAAAGTGATGCGTTGTCTCAACTACTTTTTTTGGGTGAAAATTTTTATTTTTCTCTAAGTCTATTGTGACACTACATTTTGTTTAGCATTTGCATTACTTTTCACAACTCGAGTAATCTCAGACTGAAAAGAATGCTCCGTCAGTATGTTTTCTATTATTATTATTATTATATTTTTTAACTCTTTCGGCCTTTACATATTAGTTTTAAATTTTTATGGTTAAATCTCCCATTTTTCATCATTAAGAAAGTTAAATACATGTCAACCGATGCCAATACTTTGTAGTATTTAATTATAGAATGTATAGTATATAAGATTTGAGATGGAAATAATAGTAAATAATTAAAAAAATTATCTGGAATTTATTTTTCTTAATGTATGATATTACTCATAAACTTTTTGTTAATACGTTTGAAATTCAAAATGTATATTATGTTAATTCAGGTGAGAGAAGATCTTATAAGAAGACTTTGGGTAATGTATTGTCACTTAATGTTTCCACCAAATATAATAATAAATATTTTTATCACATTAAAATGATTGAATTACGTATAATAATTGCTCAAAAAATACAAATGTCCATAAGGTGAAATAAACAAAAATTGTAGAGTTAGGTCATAAAAGAATTTCTCTATAAGAGAGAGGACAAAATATATGTTAAAGTTAAAATAGCACAAACAGTTGCATTGATTTGATCCGCATGATGATGTACATGGAGGCACACATTGAAAATGAACCAGCTCAAAGCCCTAAATAGTTTAATGAAATTATTAATACTACTCTCTATTTAATTAAAATACTCCCTTTTTCTATTATCCCCACTTGTTGCGTATGGAAATGAGCACTTTTATGTGAAAAGTCAGCGACCTCCCCTTTCGTCCTCTTTCTCTCTTCAGAATAACCATCAAACAATTCTCTCTCTCTCTCTTTCTTTGCTTTCTTGAGAAGAAGAAGAGGAGAAAACAAACAAAACAAACCATTTGTTTCAATATTCTCTGATCTTTTGCTTCTTTGTAAGATTACCCACAAGAGCACAATAAGTCCTAATTCTTAGCCTAAATATATACAAGTGCATGTTCTTTACGTCTGTTTGGTGCAAAACATACCAAACTATTCTTTGTGGACTATCAAAAATAGGTCAAATCAAGAATCAAAGTCATACATAGAGAAAGCAAAAATTAAGGCAATTATAGCTAGGCATGTGAAGCAAGTTCCAGCTGCAAAAAAACAACCATGGAGAATAATTATCAAGGTGATTTAGCTGATATATTCCTAGGTAGCAGTGGACCAAATATAAGTGGTGCAAATAATATCACCACCACCTCTGGCGAGTCATCATCGACTGCTGTTGCTGCTGTTACTGACGGATGGCTAGGTCAGTTCCCTAGCCATCCTATAAATTATTCGGCCTCTGGAATTGAAGAACCGTCAGTTCAAGATTTTGGAGATCCATTTTGTAACTTGCGAGATCCACTCTTCCATGATATTGATATGATGCCTGCCGGTTCCAGCTTATTCAGCTCTCACAAAGACGACGACGACGACGACAACAATAATAATAATAATAATAATAGTCTTTTTGGACCAAAAATTCTTGAGGAGTCTGAAATGAAAAGTCGACCTACGGGCAATATCTTTTCAAGGATGCTTCAGATCTCTCCTACTACCAAGTTGGCGGCGATGTCACCATGCAATTCTCCGATGACGGCTGCCGTAGCGTTGCATCCGTCTTCCACTGTTATTGCTGCTGGTGGTGCATTAGTTGCTAATGATGTAATTATCTCTCCTAATTCTTCTAAAACTTGTTTAGTAGAAAACTCTGGCTTGCAGATCTCATCTCCGCGAAATACGGGTATCAAACGAAGGTGAGTAAATTCTTGAAAATTAATATACTATACTTGAGTTGAAAATTCTTACTATATTTTATGTAATGCCCAGATCATAGAGTACTGCAAAATCTGTAATTTATTTCATACGAACATGATTGATGCCTAGTTTTAAGAGATTTTTATGACTTCAACTTTTTTCAATGAACAAGTAGAAGAAAGATAGAAAAATCATGTAAACAGTATTTACTACTCCTACTATGTAGCTTTTAATGAACCATATCAAACATAGGATCCTGAGTGAACAATTGGAAAAAAAAAAAAAAAAAAAAAAAAAAAAAAAAAAAAAAAAAAAAAAAAAAGGAAAACCAGAATAAATTTATATGTATATATGCATGAAATCCGGGTGATATTTTCCATCAAAAATAATTAAAAGCATATAGAACTACTTCTTCAATCTCAGACTTAGCTTTCAACTTGTTTATCTTTTTTTACTTTTTAAGCCCAAAAACTACCAAGGAAGGGGCTTTTCAATTTGTGTCCATCACTTTCACCTAGAAATATTTCTATCATTATCTCTTGTCAACAAGAAGTAGAACAGTTTTGACACGACTAAAAGTAAAGTTAATCGATTAGAAATCAATCTTCAAAATACCATAGATTTCATTTGATGCTTCCAAAATCTCACACTTTCCGAGCATGTTTTAGTCTTACCTATACATTTATATTTAATAAATACTAATATATATACATATAGTTGACTCACCAGGAACCTTTTAAAATTTTCAGTCAACGTTAGTGAAAATTAAAAAAAAAAAAATCCTTAAAATTCCTGCATTAGTTTGTGAACGATTAATCCATGAAGTTGGTATGTTAGATTTCAGTCACCTGCCATTTGAAAAGGCATTAATTTACTATGACGATAATAGTGTACAAGTTGATACAAAAGATTAGCCAAAACTCCCGAGCCGTGCGTTGACAATTGTTGAAGAATTTCTTTGTTGAGCCAGTGAGTTTCAAAAACTAGATGACTTGCAGAAAAATTATATGGAAAAGGCTTCTTGATGTATTAATGTTTATTATGCAAAACTGAAGTATATATATATATATATATATATATATATTTTAATTTGCAGAAAGAGTCAGGCAAAAAAGGTGGTATGTATACCAGCACCAGCACCAGCAAACAGCAGGCAAGGTGGAGAAATAGTTCCATCAGATCTATGGGCTTGGAGAAAGTATGGTCAGAAGCCAATCAAAGGCTCCCCTTACCCAAGGTCAGTAAAAAAAAAAAAAATTAATTTCTCACCCGGTTTTCGGTACTCATATTGAGACCTGACTAATACGGATTCGTGCCGGAAAGTCCCACGTCAGGGAGTAAAGCGCTCTCTAACAAAAGCGACTCCATACTCAAGGGCTCGAACTCGAGACATCTGGTTAAGGATAAATGAGTATTTACCACTCCACCACAATCCTGGTTGGTCCCAAAGTCAGTAATTACTCATACTAAGTTGAAAGAACATAGTTTCTGTGCATCTGCACTGACAATGTTTTTTACTCTAAGAAGATTTTGTGTTTCCTTTGTGACAAATTGGGAATTTTCTTTAAAAATCACCAATTGTTTCTTATCGTCCGTAAAGACTTCTCTGAACAAGCAAGCTTTTGCAAAGTCCAATAGATGCTTTTAAGCTTCTTTGGAAATTAAGAGATAATACTACAATTATTATTGTTTTAAGTGATGGATTTAATTGCCGTGGTGTAGCTACATGCACCTAAGGAGTGTTAACCTACACCCGTTTGTCGAAAAATTACAATATTTAATTCAGTAATTTTTAAAAAGAATATGTATATATATTATATAATGACATCCCTTGACTTCTTGGTAAGTTTAATTTCTTTATATTTTGGATACCCTTTAATGAAAATTCTGACTCCGCCACTATTTAACGGTACAAATAAAAAATTCCTATGATGTTCTTGTGATTAATAAAAACCAAAGTAGTAACTATGATGCAACTCATCATTACTTTTCATCTGTTTGTCATCAATTCATCTCCATCTTTCATCCTCGAAAGATTTACGTGAGTAGAGTTCATTCACTTCAAAATAAATAATTAGTAAACCAATTTACTACTACTACTATCTTCGGTCCATATTTAATATTTTTGTATACCCCTTAGGAAAGACAGTTAAGCAGTAGATTAGTATTCTTTCCGTGTTAATTTACGTGAACATATTTCCTTTTATAATTCGTACGAAAAAAGATGGTCACTTGCCTTATTTGAAAACAATTTACTTTTATAATGATTTATAGCCACACAAAATATATATACCTTATTTTTTACACTTCAAATTCAAAAATCTTTTTTCTTTTCTTAAAATCCGTGTCTAATCAAATGGTTTCACATAAATTAAAACGGAGGGAGTATATATTTTGTCTCAAATATTTTGGAGCAAATAAATATAGGGTCTCCATAAATTAAATTAATTAATCTGAAATGAATGCAGGGGCTACTATAGATGCAGTAGTTCGAAGGGATGTTCAGCAAGGAAACAAGTGGAAAGGAGCAGAACAGACCCAAACATGTTAGTCATCACCTACACTTCAGAGCACAACCATCCTTGGCCAACCCAGAGAAATGCCCTGGCTGGCTCAACAAGGTCTCAGCCTAATAATTCGAAACACACTTCTACTTCAACCTCTAAGAACAACATTAATTCAAAAGATGATGAACAAAACACTAGTACTGTTTCAAAAGTGAAGGAAGAGGTGGCCGAATTGCAAGACCTAAGGCATCATGATCATCATCAGCAGCAGCAGCAGCAGCAACTTGCTGTGGAAATGCGTGATGTCGAATTCTCTAAAAACAGTTATCAGCCAATATTACCAGACTCATCATCGAACCACTCTCACGAGGATTTCTTCGCCGATTTGGTAGAACTCGAAGCTGATCCTCTAAACCTTTTGTTCGCCAAAACTCTCTCGGGAGATATTAATGAAGTGGGAGAGAAGAAGGCCATTGATGCGTTCAACTTGTATGATTGGAATGGAAACCACAACAATAAGAGTCAAGCCGAACCATAACAAGATTCGATCAAACACAGGGAAAAACAAAGAAAATAAAGAAGCAAATTAACTCTCACTTGGTACATATTCTTGACTAGTGCTATAGTTTCTTGGGTGATAATTTTCTGCAAGGTCGTGAGAGCATAAGCCAAGTAAAGAGGGATTAGTTTCTCTTGGCTATAATTTTCCTCTTCTTTTTTGTTGTGCATTAATTTGGTCTAGCTGGTATTGCTGCATACTGTACAAGCTATCACTTTTCATAATCTTGTCTTCTGACTTACGAGAACAGTGAAGAGATTAGGAAAGGAAAAAGTAGGAAAAGGAGTGCTGGTTGATTGGGAGCAGGGCCTACGAGAGAGAGTCCTCCATTCCTTTTGGGAATATTAGTGGATGGGACAGAAAGTTGAGGAACAGAAGGTTTCAACAGTTAAAAGCTAGCTAAGCAAGTACATCGTCTATCAGATCAGACATGACCAGATAGAGGCGATTGACGTGCGATGGAACTCCCATCTTTTTAGTGGGATAAATAATTGAACCCTCCTCCCCTCATTTACCATACGGTCCAACAAAATTTATAAATAAAAATAGGACCACCCAAAAAGCTTCTCTATTTCCTTTCTTTCTTACTTGTTTAGCAAATATAATGTTTATTTAGAAAGAAAGGATCGTGCTACTAATTAAATACTTATTAAAACTCATGTTTAAAAGGAATTCTTCTTTTTTTGTGACATGACAAAAGAGTTTAAGGTGGTCATGTCTGGGGTTTTTTGAGAAGATACGTTGACAAGATGCAAGCTTCGGGTTCCTCAGCTTTCTGTTTGTTAATTCCATTATTATTATATTATTATTATTCTAGTTGTGTTTGTTTTGGATATTGTATGTAGTTTACGAAGTTTTTGAGATAAACTAGAAGTTTTCGTTCATCTGTTTTTTTTTCGCTTAATTGTATTTATAATTTCGGTCAAGCTTCTATTATACTCCCTCTGTTTCAATTTATGTGAACTTATTTGAGCGGGCATAGAGTTTAAGAAAAAAGAAAATGACTTTTGAACTTGTGGTGTAAAAAATGAGGCACGTATATTTTTGTAGCTATAAATCATTGTATAAAGGTAAATTGTTTCCAAATAGGGAAAGAGATCATTCTTTTTTGCACGGACTAAAAAGAAAATAGGTTTACATAAATTGAAACAGAGAGATTATGTCGAAAGAAAGAAAGAAAATTCTTTTTTATCATTTATGTGTAATGACCAGACCAGTTGTTTTGAGTTTCCTATTTCCCTATTTAATTCTTCCTCTAGGTTCATTTGATATTTTATGACTTGTGGTTATCGGTGGTACAGGTCCCGAGAGGTTCCAGAGTGATTTATAATACTTAGGGATCATTTGGCATTATATATTAGGAAAAATAATACACTGTATTAGCTTTAGTATTATCAATACATTGATTGGTAGTATTTTTAACTTTTGTGTATAATTAATACAAGTATTAGTTATACACCTTATTCAGTACTATTCTTATACATATCAAACAATGACATTAGCAATGCTATGATTTTTAATACATGAATAAGCATGTATAAAGATAAAACTTCTCTTTCAAAACCTTAAATAAATGAAACTAAATAGTTGATAAGAAATAAATTCATCATAACTCATCGCAGTGTTACTAATATACCCTATTGAGTACTATTCTTATACACCAACCAAACGACCCATTAGTTCCTAACTAGGCATTAAGTTAAGAGAGTTGACTAAACTGGACATTTTAGGTAAACGAGCTTGGATTCGTGATTTAAAGTTCCTATAGGTTCGAATGATGAATTGGACTTATACGTATCTTTGGTTTAGCAGTCGTGGGGCTCAGGTGTGATTCAAACATATCATGTGAAAGTTGAAATTTGAACAGCTTAAGAAACTTCATAAGTTTAATGTGGACCTTAATTTCTAGTTGTAAAATTTTCGTACATACTTTGACCCCTTAGATAAGTTCGTATAGGGTATATGGACTAGTTGGGATAGTTCGGAGCGGTCTCCCAGGAGCTCGGGTGAGTTTTGGGGTGCTTGAAGAGAGATTTGGAAGTGAAAGTTTCAATCTTTACAAAAGTATAAAAATCGACCCAAAATTCGACTCCCGGGCCCGCACCTCGGAACCCGACAAATTTTACCAATTCCGGTTACCTATTCTGATACGAGTTCACCCATACTAAATCTATCCAATTCCGATATCATTTAGTCATTCAAATCATGAATTTTCATTTTTGAAGTTTTCTTTCAAAACCCATAATCCCCTCAACCCAAAACACAAATTAAATGATAAAAACAAGAGTGTATAAAATGCATCATAATGGAGGAAAAGGTGGATGTGAAATAGTTAAGATGGTTTAGAGAGGTCCCGGTTGGCTTGGGTCAGTTACAGGGTATTTGAAGAGTGATTAGAAGTAAAATATTTCATTAAAATGCATCAAATCTGGAGGCCAAAGTGGGCGTCCTACGTTGCAGGCCAAGATGAGGAGTGAAGCCTGGACACTTCAAGTCCAACATTGCGTCCAACACCCGAAGCTGGAATTTCTGCCTTTTGCTATAAATCTTTATTTCTTACTTGGACTTTATTTTATCATTTTGGGAGCTAGGGATCTCAGATTGAAGCTATTTTCGAAGTAAGTTTCATTTAAGATGATGCGGTAAGTGATTTTCACTCAAACCTGTTATTATAACATGAATCTATTACTGATTTTGCCTTAGAATCAAGGATTTAAAAAGATAAAATAAGATTTTTGATTTGTAAATTAATAAAGTGTATTTTGGGGTTTTGAACACCAATTTAGGTTCCATTTAGAAACTAATTATAAATTTAGACTCGTGAGATTATGGATCAATGAGATTCGACTTTAATTCGAGATTTGACCATATGAGTCCCGGGTTGACTTTTATTGACTTCTGATATTTTGTTAAAAGATCAAGGTTTTATCACTTGGAATTTATTATTATAATATTATTTAACTTCCTTGAGTACTCCTTGAGTATTATCAGGCTCATTTGATGGATTTAAGACTAGAAAGGGTAAATTTTGAAGAATAAAGCTAGCATGGGATAAGGTAAGTATCTTGCTTAACCTCGACTTGAAGGAAGTTTTCCTAAAATGAATGTATGTTCTACATACTACGTGTTTGGGGACGATTCATATGCAAGGTGACATATGCGGATACCGACGTTATACCATGATTTGGGTAGATTTTAGGATGTTTATTCCTTATTTTTGGTATATGATTTTGTTTGTATGTTTTACTTGATTTACTTATGTATGACTCCATGAACATCCTCGCATGCTAGTATCATGTTATAGGAACCTGTCTTATGCTAGTGTAAACATGATAGGATATTATATATTATGATTTGTATGATTACTTGATCATCTTATTCATGCGAGAATAATACTATAGGCATCATTCGCATTACAACTTTAACAACCCGACCGGTATTTGCATCCTGTTCAACCATTTGAAGGTTTGAGTAGTATCGTTATATGTATTATGACTTGTGTGAGTCGTCGGTTTTGGTTTTCAAGTTATTCGGGATTGATTTGGAAGAATAATTCGCAACTAGGAAGCTTTAAATTGGGAGACTTGACCAATTTTGACTTTTGTGAATTTGATCTCAGAATGGAATTTTGATGGTTCTGTTAGGTTCGGATGATAATTTTGGACTTGGTTGTATGCCCGGATTTGCATTTGGATGTTTCTAGAAGGTTTCGACACAAATTGGCGAAAGTTAAAAATTTGAAGGTTTGAAAAGTTCGTAAGTTTGACCAGGATTGGACTTTTTGATATCGGATCCGGATTATGGTTCCCAGAATTAGAATAGCTTTGTTATGTTATTTGGGACTTGTGTGCAAAATTTGGGTTCATACCGAGTTGGTTTGCTATGTTCCGGCACGAGATATGGAAGTTGAAAAGTTCAAGTTCATAGATTTTGATTTGTGGTGCGATTCATCTTTTTGATGTTATTATGTGTGATTTGAGGCCTCGAGTAGGTCTGTGTTGTGTTATGGGACTTGTTGGTATGTTTGGACGGGGTCCCAAGGGGCTCGGGTGAATTTCGGACGTAGTTCAGATCATTTCAAATGACTTTGCGTTGCTGGTTTTTCTGCTGTTACCTGTTTCTTATGGTGTTATTCGCGATCGGGAAGTTGTGGCCGCGATCGCGAAAGGTGTTTTGGTCAGTAGAGTTATTTGTTCTTCCCGTTCACCCTTCTAAGGTTGCGTTCGCACTAGATTGAAGATATTTGTCTTCGCGACCGCATCCATTGCTATGTGTTCGCATAGTGTTGAGGTTTGGCAGCTGGAAGTTGGAGAATTCTTCAACGTGATCGTGAAATTTGAGTCGCGTTCGAGAAGCTTTGCATCATTGGTCATCGCGTTCGCATGAGTTGTATTGCGAATGCGTAGTGCTTTTGGTGGTAGTGTATTTTTGTTAATCGCGAACGCGATGGACTTCCGGGATCCGCGTAAGAGGATGCCTGGGCAGAAGTATAAAATACTCTATTTAAGGGGTTTCAACTATTTTTGCATTTTTGGAGCTATGGAGCTCGGATTGAGGCGATTCTTAAAGCAATTTTCACCATATGGACTAGGTAAAGTTATCTCTACTCATTTTTTATTTTATATCATGAATCTATATTCGTTTTTGGCATTTGATTGAGGGTTCCAAAAGAGAAAATTGGGGGTTTTAGCCTAAAGTTTCATAAAGCAAATTTTTGAGTTTTGAACATCGTTTTGGAGTCGGATTTGAGTGAAACTAGCATGGTTGGACTCGTAATTGAATGAGTTGTTGGATTTTGTGAGTTTTGTAGGGTTTCGATGCACAGGCCCGAGTTAGAAATTTTGGTCGATTTTGGGATTTTGATTAGAGATTCGACCTTTATCTATTAGGTTTGTTTCCTTTGGCATTAGTTGGTGTATTTTGAGTTGCTTTTGGCTAGTTTTGAGCCTTTCAGAGGTCGGTACGCGCAAGATGGCATTTTTGAAGAATCGCTTGGCTTGCTCGGTATTGGAATTTGGCTTCTTCGAGGTAAGTAACACTTCTAAACTCGGTGTTGATGGTATAAACCCCAATATACATGTTATGTATTTGGTGTTGAGGCGATGCACATGCTAGGTGACGGGCATGTGGGCGTGCACCGTATGAATTGTGACTCCGTTATTTCTGTGGTATTGTGTAGTTACCTGACCTTATTTGTAACCATGAAATCTCTTCTTACTAGAGCTTTTGAGTTAAGATCCATGTTACAAACCATGTATAGGCTACATGCTTATTCTGTTGGGACCCATTGGTCGTTACTGTTGTTGAGTTATTTGCTTACAATGCAATTTCATACTCAGTCTTGTTCATTTATTTCATATCATATCTCAGTCTCTATTGCTACATATTGACATATCATATCATCATTTTGTGCTAGTTTCATGGCATTGTGAGCCCGAGAGACTGGAGAGATTGATGACCGAGTGAGGCCTAAGGGCTTGATTGTGAGGATATTGATATTGTGGAATGTGAGTTGTCCGTGCAGATACAGATATTGATAATATGGCACGTGAGTTGTCTGTGCAACACATGAGTTTTCCGTGATGATCCAAATATTTATACTATAGCATGTGAGTTGTATGTGATTATCCAGATATTGATACTATAGCATGTGAGTTGTCCGTGTAGCACGTGATTTGTCCGTGCGATTTATAGCGTTTGGGCTGGAGGAGACCCTCCGGAGTCTGCACACCCCTAAGGAGCACGGTTGATTTATATTGAAGGATGAATCTTCCCGGGACATGGATCTTGTCTGAAGCATTTATACCTGGGGATGGATCTTCCCCATGGGCTGGATTGGCCCTACTTAGTACTGAGTGACTAATGGTCGGTTCATGTATATATTCCGGGATGGATATTCCCTTGGCCAGATTAGCGATATACAGTACTGAGTGATTGAGCATGATGAGTGAAAAGTGTAAGACACTGAGATTGAGTACTCTGAGAGTGTGAGTACATGAGTTCATCTATGAGATACATTGCATTGACATTCATACATGATGTATAGGCATAGAGATGTATTTTCCTCATGTTGTACGGTATCACGTTATTCATGACTTCTCACACATATTGCCATATGGGAGTAATGATGCATTTTGCACTGGCTATCTGGAAAGAAAATGAAACATCTTATTTGGTGTTGAAAGGATTTTTGGGAAAATCATTGTTTTCAAACTTACTCGTATTTTTTGCAACTTCGGTAAACGATTTGGGTTTTCACTGATACACTTGAAAGGCAAAACTATTTTCTGAAATCATGATTAAGTTGAGCATCTTATATTTGAGTTACTTCTTTTATTACTTGCTTTACGTTGTTATGGATTGTTTTTGGCTATTGGTGTTGGACCTGACCTTTGCTTTAGCTCATAACTACTCTCAATCTAAGGTTAGGCTTGTTATTTATTGAGTACATGGGGTCCGTTGTACTCATACTACAATTCTTCACCTTGTGTGCAAATAGTGACTTTGTTGTTGTTGTGATCGATGGGAGATGGAATTGAAGATGCACCTGTGTTCTAGTGGTAGTTGCCTCTTGTTCATGGTAGCCTTAGAATATATAGATCTATTCATGTGTATTAAAAAATGATGTTCTTTATTTCATTTCAGCTTTTATAAATTCTAAATCTTAGACGCTCATGATTTGTACTACAAGCCCTTGGGAAATGTATAAGATTTAGATAATTTCTTTTACTTAATTGTCTTATTAAATATTATTGGAATTGGATAGCTAATAGTTGGCTTACCTAGCCGGTTGGGTTATGTGCCATCATGACTAGTGGATTTTGGGTCGTGACAATCTGGTATAAGAGCTCTAGGTTCATAGGTTCTACAAGTCATGAGCAAGTGTCTAGTAGAGTCTTGCGGATCGGTATGATGACTTCCATACCTTCGAGAGGCTACAGGACTAGGATATACTTCCCATCTTTCTTTCCTTATCGTGCGGCATTGGTTCAGCTTGAAGCATAACTCTTTGAATTCCTTTCACGCATTCGTATGCGCATGTGAGCGCTCGAGTTCAGTTGTGCATCGGTGGCTTGTGATTCCATAGATGTGGTGCGAGATGTGATTTCCTTGTGCTAATTATGGATCAGTCTAGAGGACATGAGGTCGGTTTTTGACTGTAGCTTGAGCATATGGATTTCGGTTATGTGAGCATATGCTTTTGGACTCATATGTACAGTAGTGTCCCTATGAGATGAAATTTGTGGCTCGATGAGTGGTTGGATGGCTATGTGATGAGTATAATGTGTCTGCGAGATGTGTTCATATGGTTTGATGTAATGAGAAGAGTTTGCTTGATATTTAGAAAGGACTATTTGGTGTTTGATTTTGTCTTGAGTTGACATATAGTCTCGAGATATGAGTGTATTGGAGGATCCTTCATGTTGTCTAACTCTGGACGAATTAGGTTCTCATGCCTTGTTGGTGAGTTCAGACTCAGAAAGATTAAGTGATTGCGTAGTAGTTGTGGTTGTGAAAGGATAGAAAGAGGTGTCAATTTGAGGCTAAGCAGGTGGGTCACAACCTTCAAGGTAATCTACGGATGTGTGAATTTCATGAGGTTGTGTTGATGGTTGCTTATCTACCAATGGGTTATATTTTTTCGATTTGAGTTCGGATTGGTGGTAATGGTTGACCTGACCGTCACGAGGATGAATGTGAGAGTTGCAGATGATTTGAAGTATTAGATGGTTGGTGTTACATGAGCTTATGAAGGATTTAGTTGAATCCTACTGCGGTATTATGGAAGTAATGGGGTATGGTTATTGTAAGTTATCATATGTTTTATTCCATGGATTTGAGCCACGTGGGGGAGTCTTCTATCGATGATTTGATTGCATAATTATGTGTTGTATTGGTTTCCGTTTGAGGTATACTGGTAAATCACTTACGACTTGCAGAGGTTGAGATTCAGGATGAATCGAGTAAGGGAATTTCTGGATACGAGTTGTATTACACTCTATGAGTATATGGGAATGATGGAATAATATATGGTTATTCGTGAACGATGTAGTATGCATGGAGTAATAATTTGCTTGGTTGCATTGATGTAGGGTTACTTCTTTGGGTGTCATCGTGCTAACAGGGACAAGTCGTTCGGCCCGTTTGGGTGGTGGAATTGAGATTTGAGTAGAGTGGATGACTCACGAGAATGGTTCTAATAAATTCAAGATTTATATGTAGCAATTGGGATTTTCAGGATTTGTATATGGCTAGAAACAGATATTTACACTCGATGGTGTCGAGACTTGCGGTATTTCTATATCCTTATGGTTTCTACATATCAATATCAGTAAGGTGTAGGAAAACAGTTTTGGATTCGCAGAAGGTCTCTTCAGAGTATGTATCTTGGTTGCGGTACTTTTGGGGTGCTTGAGAAAGAATTCAGCGACTTATGGGCCTTAGGGCGGTGTGATTTTATGCTAGAGTTCGTGGGGTGAGTCTTGGTTAAGGATTATGGTGTTCTAGCAAGGAGAATTATCAATTTGAAAGCAATTTGGAAGGAACTCGGAGACATAGGATAATTGAGTAGTAGATTGGATCACCACCGTAATGGATATGATCGGTTCTTTGGGTACTTATGGTGTAGTGAGTCTCTACAGGTGTTTTGTGGCAATAGTCTTGGGTTTGGCGACCTAAGTGGCTTGGTTGAGTTAGAGAGATTTAGTTTTGATGGTCTGGTTATGTGAAAATAGGTTTCGAGGGTTGTCGATGATTTGTACCACGGTTTAGGATGTATTTTTTCCTACTGGTGTAAGGAACATGTGGTGTATTGGAAATTTCTCCTGGATGAGATCAAATAGAAGGTTCCGGGCTAATTGAGTATGTAGTTTGCTTGTGAATCAGAATGGACTATGAGATTCTCATACTTTTCATTTGATGGCATGATAGATGTGGTGTGTTGTGCGGGATCGAGATTTGCATGTGCAAGGTCATAGTTCAGTTTTGAAGGGAAGGTCATGAACTCTTAGACAACATGGACGGTTTCAGATGTCTAGGTAAATGCTATTACTACATAGTATTTCCTGAGAAAGGTGTACATTTCAGAAGGCGCATTGTGTTTTGATTTACAAATGCTTCATTGGTATTGTGGTGCTCTCCTAGGTGAGCGACTGCTGATATTCAAATTTTTCTACGTGGCACAGAAGAATTATAGAAGTATTCCTCGTGGGATGATCGTGTATGAGAGATGTGTTGGACATTCGGGCGGTGGAGTTGAGATCAAATAAGGTGATTCGTGTGTTTATGGATTTGGAGATTAGGAATTCTCAGAAGTGGATTGTTTCGTGGGTGTGGGTTGTGAAGTTATGGATGAAGCTAGCCAGATGATAGTATGTGTTGTTATTCAGTCATTGTGGACTTTCGGAGGTTATTTATCTGTTTGTGGGTGACCAGAGTTGATTTGGGGTCCATTGGTAAGCCCAATGATGATGTGTATTCTACACCAGGTCAGATTGGTTGACCCTGTATTGCTATTGTTGAGGGGTGTTCCATTCAGTTAGAGTTAGGTTTGTTAGTGTTCAGATATGTTCCAGGAGTTATTCTTCTATGCTATCAGGGGTTGTGATTCATTGGTTATATGCACACATGGTGCAGATCTATTGGGGCCTTATAGTGGAATTTGAGCGAGATAAGTATTTGGGTGATGCGTGATTGAGTGTGCATTGGTTATGTTCTTTCGGGTTTGTGTGGAATTGTGCCATTTGCTTCTCCGTTGTTATGGTCATACACTTTGGGTAGTTGATGTCGAGTTGTGCGTGGTTATTGATTTTGAGCAAGGTGGACTGAGGTATATATATGGACCAGTGTTTGGATGGGGTCACGCTTTGCAGCGGAGTAATGTTGAGGTATGATCCTTTGTGTCTGATTTGTGTGTTATGGTTCTACGGTGTATGATGGATTTTCAGCATTTTGTTGTGGTGGTACTTGTTGAACTTGCGGGATGGTTCTCTCGTTTGAGTCATTTTCCATGTTTGAGTACATTTGAATTATTGCGTATGGGTGCTTGATTGCACGGTTTGTGGCTCTGGGTAGTATTTTTATTGCATGTCAGTGGAGTAGTTGGTATTTGATAAGATGAAGTCGTCGGATCTAGGATGTGTGCTATCAGATTTGATTGCAGTATATTTGGAAGGATAATATTGGAAGTCAACTTAGAAATAATTATGGTCCTTGTCGAAGGAGAGGGAGTTCCATGACTCGTTGACTTGATGAATGGTTATGAGTTTCTATGTGTTCTTTCATTATCGGCAGTGTGCGAAGGTTTTATAATGAGGTTTTGTTTGACATAAGGTTTATTACCGGAATTGGGTTATTTTGGGCAACTGTTGTGACTGGAGATTTTGCTATGAGTATTTGAGTTATGCTGTATATCATGTGATAACATCATAGTTTATGGCGATGGCTTGATACAGCTTGTTCAGACTTATACAATATGTATATGTGAGATGCGGGTCTTATAATAAATTCTGGATATTGGAAATTGGATTCTAAGGTCTATGGGCTAAGGTTGAATTAATGATCTTCAGTATGTTGTGTTTTCGGGCCTATATGGAATAGGGTGATGTAGGATCACCCCCGGGTATGTGTCTGGTAGTTACATGGTGAATTGATGGCTTTAGAACTACTCTTGGCACGTTCGAGGACGAACTTATGTTTAAGTGGAGGAGGATGTAACGACTCGACCGGTTGTTTTGAGTATTTGCATCCTGTTCAGCTATTTGAAGTCTTGAGTAGTATTGTTTTATGTATTATGAGTTGTGTGAATTGCCGATTTTGGTTTTCAGGTTATTCGAGATTGATTTAGAAGAATAATTCGCAACTAGGAAGCTTTATATTGGGAGAGTTGACCAAGTTTGACTTTTGTGAATTTGACCTCGTAACGGTGTTTTGATGGTTCCATTAGTTCTAGATGGTTATTTTGGACTCGAGCGTATGCCCGGATTTGCATTTGGATGTTTCTAGAAGGTTTCAGCACAATGTGGCGAAAGTTGGAAATTTGAAGGTTTGGAAAGTTCGTAAGTTTGATCGGGAGTGGAATTTTTTATATCGCATTCGGATTTTGGTTCTGGGAATTGGAATGGCTTTTTATGTCATTTGGGACTTGTGTGAAAAATTTGGGTTCATTCCGGGTTGATTTGCTATGTTTCGGCACGAGATATGGAAGTTGAAAAGTTCAAGTTCATAGATTTTGATTTGGGGTGCTATTCGTCGTTTCGGTGTTGCTATGTGTGATTTGACGCCTCGGGTAGGTCCGTTTTGTGTTATGGGACTTGTTGGTATGTTCGAATGGGGTCCCTAGGGGCTCGGGTGACTTTCGAACGTAGTTCAGATAATTTCAAATGGCTTTACATTGCTGGTTTTTCTACTGTTACCTGTTGCTTCTGGCGTTCTTCGCGATCGCGAAAGGTGTTTTGGTCAGTGGAGCTATTTTTCTTCGCACTCGCCCTTCTGAGGTCGCGTTCGCACTGGGTTGAAGATTTTGGTCTTCGCCTTCGCGTAGTGTTGAGGTTTGGCAACCGAAAGTTGGAGAATTCTTCAATGCGATCGTGAAATGTGAGTCTCGTTCACGAAGCTTTGCATCAATGGTCATCGCGTTTGCGTGGGTTTTATCGCGAACGCGTAGTGCTTTTGGTGGAATGTATTTTTGTTTATCGAAAACGCGATGGACTTCCCGCGTTCACATTAGAGGATGCCTGGTCAGAAGTATAAGGTACTCTATTTCAGGGGTTTCGGCAATTTTTGCATTTTTGGAGCTATGGAGATCTGATTGAGGCAATTCTTGAAGCAATTTTCACCATGTGGAATGGGGTAAGTCTTCTATACTCAATTTTGATTTTATATCATGAATCTATCTTTGTTTTCGGCATTTGATTGAGGGTTCCAATAGAGAAAATTAGGGGGTTTAGCCTAAAGATTCATAAAGCGATTTTTTAAGTTTTGAAAATCGTTTTGGCGTCGGATTTGAGTAAAATTAGTTTGGTTGGACTCATAATTGAATAGGTTGTTGGATTTTGTGAGTTTTGTTGAGTCCCGAGGTGGGCCTTGGTTGGACCTTTTGGCCGATTTTGGGCTTTCGATTAAAGATTCGACCTCTATCGATTGGGTTTGTTTCCTTTGGTATTATTTGATGTATTTGAGTTTCTTTTGGCTAGTTTTGAGCCGTTCGGAGGTCGGTACACGTGAGATGGAATTTTTGAGCATCGCTTGGCTTGTTCGGTATTGAAATTTGGCTTCTTCGAGGTAGGTAACACTTCTAAACTTGGTGTTGATGCTATGAACCCTGATATACATGTTTGTGTTTGGTATTGAGGCGACGCACATGCTAGGTGACGGGCATGCACCATGTGAATTGTGACTCCGTTATTTCTATGGTACTGTGTAGTTACCTGACCTTATTTGTAACCATGAAATCTCTTCGTACTAGAGCTTTTAAGTTGTGATCCATGTTAGAAATCATATCTACATGCTTATTCTGTTGGGAACCATTGAGGTCGTTACTGTTGTTGAGTTATTTTCTTACATTGTAGTTTCATACTCAGTCATGTTCATTCATTTCATATCATATGTCAGTCTTTGTTGGTACATATTGACATATCATATCATCATTTTTGGGCTAGTTTCATGGAATTTTTTTCCCGAGAGACTGGAGAGATTGATGACTGAGTGAGGCCGAGGGCCTGATTGTGAGGATATTGATACTATGGCATGTGAGTTGTCCATGCAACATGTGAGTTGTCCGTGTAGATCCATATATTGATACTATGGAACATAAGTTGTCCGTGCAGCACGTGAGTTGTCCGTGCAGATCCAGATATTGATACTATAGCACGTGAGTTGTCTGTGCGATTTATAAGTCTTGGGCTGAAGGAGCCCCTCTGGAGTCTCCACACCCCCATTGAGCACGGTTGATTTATATTGAGGGATGGATCTTCCCTGGACATGGATCTTGTCCGAAGCATTTATACATGGGGATGGATTTTCCCTACGGGCTGGATTGGCCCTAATCAGTATTGAGCGACTGATAGTCAGTTGATGGATATATTCCGAGATGGTTCTTCCCTGTGCCGGATTGTCCATATACAGTACTGAGTAATTGAGCATGATGAGAGAAAAGTGTGAGATAATGAGATTGAGTACTCTGAGAGTGTGAGTACATGATTTCATATATGAGATATATTGCATTGACATGCACACATGACATACATGCATAGAGATGTATTTTCCTCATGTTGTACGGTATCACATCATTCATGACTTCTCACACATATTGGCACATGGGCGTAGTGATGCATTTTACATTGGTTATCTGAAAAGAAAATGAAACATCTTATTTATTGTTGAAATGGTTTATGGGAAAATCACTATTTTCAAACTTACTCATATTTTTGGCAACTTCGGTAAACGATTTGGGTTTTCACTAATACACTTGAAAGGCAAAACTATTTTCCGAAATCATGATTAAGCTGAGCATCTTATCTTTCATTTACTTATTTTATTACTTGCTTTACGTTGTTATGGAATGTTGTTGGCTATTGGTGTTGGACCCGACCTTTGCTCCAGCTCGTCAGTACTTTCAACCTAAGGTTAGGTTTGTTACTTATTAAGTACATGGGGTCGGTTGTACTCATACTACACTTCTGCACCTTGCGTGCAGATGTTGACTGATGTTGTTGTTGTGATCAACAGGAGCTGGAATTGAAGACGTACCTGCGTTCTGGTGGTATCTGCCTCTTGTTAATGGTAGCCTTAGAATGTATAGATATGTTCATGTATATTTCAAATAGATGATGTTCTTTATTTCATTTCAACTTTTGTAAATTCTAAATCTTAGACGTTCATGATTTGCACTACCGGCCCTTGGAAAATATATAAGATTCAGATTTTTCTTTTACTTAATTGTGTCATTAAATATTATTGGAATTGGCTAGTTAATAGTTGGCTTACCTAGCTAGTCGGGTTAGGTGCCGTCACAACTAGTGAATTTTGGGTCGTGACAACAACATTATGAATTGTATGTACTTGTGTTACACGGTAGATCTATATAGTCGTACACTATTTCCTTATAAGTACCATGCTAGCATATAATATTAGCTTTCATTATTCATCTAAGGTTGTTCGTGAGTGTAGATTTTATATTCATGTTTTTTATATCATTTTGGACGCGTGCATTTCACATATTATTTTTGACGTATAGATATTAGGTTCCTGTTGCATGTGGATATGGATCGTTCTTGTCACAACCCAACATCCACTAGTCGTGATGGAACCTAATCCAACCCACTAGGTATGTCAAATAACAACCAACACAACTCAAATTAGAATAACGGGAGTGAATGAATAAAAAATTGAACTTCAATACAAATTCCAAGGATTGATAGTACAAGTCATGAGCTTCTAAGACTTAGAATTTACAAAGTTGGTACGAAATAAATACACCATTCGTCCAAAATATACATAACTAGAATTTCAAAATCTAAAGCTACCAAGGACAAGTGGCAGCTATCACCGGAACATAGTTACATCTTCAATGCCAGTTTCCGTCATACACAACAACATCAACTCCAAGATCCGCACGCAAGGTGTAGAAGTGTAGCATGATAAAGGTACATCTCTATGCCTACATGTCAAATATACATATCAAGTAATCAAATATCACGTCACAGTCTAGCATGAGGAAGGTATATCTCTTTGCCTACATGTCAAGAAATAAGTTTCACAGTGGTATCATTAAGTACACACAATCTTAGCAAACTCCAGGTGCCTGACTCAAATGCCCTGAACAATATCACTATAGATCCATCAAAATAATCACACTTAGCACAGTAAAGGTGCCTGGCATAACTGACCATCATCGAGCACATGTATATAACACTGTGCCTACGCCCACTACTGGCATGTAAGACTCTGGAAGGATGGGTCTTATCCAAGTGGTAATCATAATCACATAGCCCAAATAATGGGACCTGGTGCACGCGTAACCTGAAATCAGTATAGCTTAGCCTAATGTGGGGCCTGATATACACGTCACCTCAATATTAAATACAACTGGTGCGGCGTGTAACCCGATCCATTTTTTCATATCAATACGACTCTATGGCCCACATCAGTCATCAATCCGCTCAAGTCTCACTATGCAAACATCTCAGAAACACAATCCAACAATATAACATGAAATATCACAACATGCCTCAAATACAGTTCAAACACGTGTCACGTACAAGTACACCAATAACATGTGCGATGATATATCAAAAGTGGTTAGAGACAGAGATATAACATATGGATATAACTATCATGACAGTACAATGTGACTACGACTAAGACAATAGCTCAACATGGAGTAAATAGCCCTATCATGACTCAAACAATTGAGCAGGTAGCCTAAACATGATTTCTAGTATGAATAAATACTGTGTAGTCACATAAATGGAGAAAACATGATATCAAGAAAGCATGATAGCGAAACAAGGCATATAGTAGCCTAAGAACTACATGGATCATGAATACTTCTGTGAACGCACCCGCACCCGCCGCCTAGCACGTCCGTCAACCCCAACCTATCTTATATATCATTGTTCTCAGGCAAGCCAAATCAAATACCGAGCAAGCCAATCGATACTCTAAAAATGCCATCCGACACAAATCAACCTCCGAACGGGTTGAAACTAGCCAAAAGCAACTCAAAAATATCAAATAATGTTATAGGAAAAAAACCCAAGCGATAAAGGTCGAATCTTTAGTCAAATACGCAAATTCAACCAAGTAGTCAAACCTGGGCTTGCACCCAAAACCCTACAAAACACACAATTCCGACAATCCATTCGAATACGAGTCCAACCATACAAATTTCAATTAAATCCAACTCTTAATCGATGTTCAAAACTCAATAATTAACTTTAGGAAAGTTTAGACAAAAATCTCCAATTTCTTTTTCAAATTCTTAATCAAAATGCCAAAGTCAAAGATAGATTCATTAAATATAATTAAAATCGAGTAAAAAAAACTTACCCCAATTCATATAGTGAAAATCGCCTCAAAAATTGCTAAAATTCGTGCTCCATAACTCAAAATATGATACAATGACCAAAACCTTCTAAATAAAGTACTTATAGATCTGCTCTAGATATACTCTTTGCAAACGCGGAAGAATCATCGTGTTCGTGATGAATAAAAAATGCACTGCCACAAATGCCTTGCACGTTCACGACACTCCATACATGAACGCGATGCTCATAGATGCCACACTATGTGAATGCGACCTCAGAAACACAAATGCAAAGCTCAAGTTTGACAGTCTCCGCGAACGCATTTTAGCACTCGCGAATGTGAAGAGATAAAACAGCCCCGTCCAATTTCCTCTACGCGATCGCGATCTTAGCTTCGCGACCACGATGCTCTGTAGATACACCAGAAATCAGCAATACAAAATCCACCTGAAATGGTCCGAAACCACCCCGAAACTCTCCCGAGCCCCTCGGGACCCCGTCTGAACATACCAGCAAGTCCCAAAAATACAACATGAACCTACTCTAGGCCTTAAATCACTCATAAATCATCAAACCACGAATTGCACCTCAAACTAAACTTAATAAACATTTGAACTTTCAACTTCCAAAACTCGTGTTGAACCATATCAAATCAACTCGGAATGACCTCAAATTTTGCACACAAGTTCCAAATGACATAACAAACCCATTTCAACTTTCGGAACAACAATCAAACTTGATATCATCATAGTCAACTCCCGGTCAAACTTGTGAGCCTTTCAAACCTTTGAATTGCCAACTTTCGCCAATTATGGACAAAATCTTCTAGAAGCCTCCAAATGCAAATCTGGGCATACACTCAAGTCCAATCACCACCTAGACCTAAAGAAACCATCTAAATTCCGATCCGAGGTCAAATACACAAGAGTCAAACTTGGTAAGGTTTTCTAACTTAAAGCTTCCTATTTAAGAATCATTCTTCCAAATCAATTTCAAAGAACTCAAAGACCAAAAACGACGATGCACACAGGTCATAATAAACCATGTGAAGATACTCATGACCTCAAACCACCAAACTAGATGTAAATTCAAAACAACCGACCGCGTTGTTACATTCCCATCCACATGAGCATACGTTCGTCCTCGAACGTGCCAAGAGTCATTCCAAAGCCTCAAATCACGGCGTGTAGTCACCATGCACATACCCATGGGTGATCCCCCATCACACCAATCCGTATAAGCCTGACAACACCATCACCTAACTGAAGATCATTACTTCAACCTTAATCCATAAGACTTAGAATCAAATCTTTCACATTTGAAATCCATTACTAGACCTGAATCTCACATCCACACACTGCATAAGTATGAACAAGCAGTATCAATCCATAACCATAACCCGTGATGTAATCAAACGATATGCCATATCACTCAGATACTCATAGCAATAACTTCCGGACATAATAGATGCTCAATAACAAATCTGTTACCGGTAACTAACCTCATATCAAATCAAACCTTGTTCTAAACCTTAAAACATTGCCAAAAATAACTGAAACACGCAGAAACTCATAACCACTCACCTGATCAACTATTCGTGAAGCTCTCTCACCCAATAAGTACCATTGCCAAATTATAAGCTGACTCCTGATATTATTCTTACAACGTACCGTAATCAAATTCTATAGCACTCATTCCAGGTCCAATGACCTCATCTCATCAAATACAAGTTTCTCTACTGTCATGCCATACCAATTCTGCCTAAGCCACAACCCGTGCAATCAGTGCACTAATAAGGAACAACTCAAATATACCAAAAAATGGAAATATAATCAAATGAGAGAGTCGTTCCACAAGCTCAACAGATATCACCATGAGCTCAATGCTATGAACAAATCACACATACAAGAACCAAGACTATGAATCTACCACGGATGATCATAATCCAACATAGTTTCACTGTGATACGTGACCCCATCCAAATATCGATCCACATGAAATACCCCAAGCCATATTGCTCAAAATCAACAACCATACGCAAATCAACAACAAACACACTAAGTGCATGACCATAACCAGAGAAAAATGGATAGCACAATATACCACAAATAGGAAAGACCACAACCAAGGCGATATCAACCATCCCAAGAGCCATCTCGCTCGAGAATTCTGCTACAAGGCCCAAACAGAAATGCATCTTGGTATGAAAATAACCAATGGATCACAACCCATTGTAGCATAATATAGTAACACATAGAATATATCCAAACACGAACAAGCTCAACTCTAGCGGAATGGCACACCCCTAAACAATAGCAGTGTTGAGTCAACAAATCTGCCCCGGTGTGGAATACACATCCTCATTAGGTCAAATAAATAAATAACCCTCCAAAAGTCCACAATATCCTGACTATAATACATACCATTATCTGTCTAACTCTGTCCGTACCTTCAAAGTCTGCAACCAAGAAACAATCTGCCTCGGAGAACTCCAGTATCCAAATTCCTAGAATACCAGAATTTCCATATCTGATCCCGACTTCACCAATGAATATCAACAGTCGATCGACTAGGCGAGTACCACAATACTGATGAAGAATCCATAAGTCAAAACAGAGTGCGCCTTCTAAAATGCGCACCCTTCTCAGGTAGTACCAAGTAGTACTAGAATTCATATAAACATCTGAGACCGTCCATGTTATCTAAAATTCATGACCTTCCCTTCAAAATTGAACCACAACCTTGAACATGCAAATCTCAATCCCACACATCGTAATGCATTTATCATGTCATCATATGAAAAGTACGAGAATCTCATTAACAACTATAAAGACACCAGCATGTTACATACTCCACTAGCTATAAACCTACCACTAGACCCCATCTAAGAGAAAATCACAACACGTAATATACCCCACAGAACTGTAGATAATATACATCTCAAGCCGAGGTCGACACCATCGAGAACTCTTAGAAACCCATATGCACATAACCAAGCCATCAGATCCGAATCTCTCTAACTCAACCAAGTCACACAAGTTGCCAAATCCAAGAGTATTACACGAGTTGGATGATGGCATAGAAGGAATAGTGGAGCCATGGGTCGCTCAAGGAAATAGGGTCATAGATGAAGCTGTTGAAGCACAGGTGAAGTATAAGAGCCTACGCAAAAGAGTCCTCGAGTCCGAGGCCAGGCATTTGGAACAACTCAAGATTGGCATGGAGTCAATTAACGAGTGGAGGAAAATGGCTACAAAGTCAACAGAAAGGTTGGAGTATTTAGAGCAGGGTCTGATCGAGCTTGAAGGGAAGATGATGAAAAGGGTCGCGGATTGTCAGAATGCAGAGGGCAGTAAAGGAGGACACCTAGCAAGGGCGTATCTACTGGTGGACATGCACAACCTGGGGAATCTGATTGACGGAGCCAAGAAGGCCAAGCTTGGAGAAGGTCCCTTTGGGACCAAGTAGATTAGGATTATTTGTTTTTTAGAGTCGTTTTAGAATTCGAATGTAATAAGGAAAATGCCAGTAGTGACTCATTTACTTATTGTCGCTTTAGGTTCATCTTATTTACCACATTAATGAAATGAGTCTGTTATCGGCACTAAATTTCTCCAAATCTACATGTCGCTAGGCCTACCTCAGGCACAACGAGGGTCCCAAATTAGGACGCACATTTATATTTCTGCAATACGTGTTTAAATACTTCAAATACCTTCTTAGAATCCTTACTGACTTGTTTACCTTTTTAGTTTTCTTTATTTTTTATTATTCTCATCCCCTAAGGTTGGTTCGCATATAATGGCATCATCGACATATCACACCAAATCCAGAGGCCCTTCACCTCCTCCTCTTCCAAGTGATCCAAGAAGTAAGGGTCAAGCTAAATTGGATGATATGAGTGGTGTCAGGAAAGACAACGCCACACATGCAGAGAATGTTGAGACTTCAGACGGTCGGAGTACTCCGGCACAAAATGATTTTGTCTTACGATTGGAGCAAAAGATACTAGAATTGCAAGGGGAGCTTGAGCAGGTCCGCAACTTGGCAAACCTCTCCCTCACCTTATACGTCCCAGACATCAACCAGCAAAACACTCAAAACTCATTACCTCCTCAAAACGCACCGAACCAATGTTCGCATAATCCTCCCGCACCCCATCAATATGAAACACCTCCATAAAATCCCAATCCTCTACCAGTACCAACCCCTCCTCAAAACCAACATACCCCACAACCTATCCTCGATCCACAAAACTCAACTAATGACCATCACTACATTCAAACCCCCGGAATCCACCAAAACAATCCCATATACATAGAAACCTTACCCCACTCCACTCAACTAACCTCATACAAACCAAAATCCGCCGAGAAGGACCTGCTTATCAAGAATTTGGCAAAGGATATCAAGAAGCTCACATGCCGAGTCCAGGGTGTTGAATGAGGCAAAGGGATTGAAGGTCTGAATTATGAGGATCTATGTATTCAGCCAGACGTAGAACTGCCGGAGGGTTACAAACCTCCTAAGTTTGAGATGTTTGACGGAACATGTGACCCGAAAGTACATTTGAGGACATACTGTGACAAGCTCATGGGAGTTGGTAAGGATGAAAGGATTCACATGAAGTTGTTCATGAGAAGTCTCACTGGAGACGCCCTATCTTGGTATATCAGTCAAAATCCCAAGAAGTGGGTTAATTGGGTAACCATGTCATCAGATTTCATGGATCGAATCAGGTTTAACACAGAAAATGCACAGGAAGTCTTCTACATACAGAACCTCAAGAAGAAACCAATGGAGACATTCCGCAGACATGCTACTCGATGGAGGTCAGAATCTGCAAAGGTTAGGCCGGCATTGGAAGAAGAGAAAATTAACAAATTCTTCGTTGTGGCCCAGGATCCACAATATTATGAGAGGTTAATGGTCATCGAGAATCACAAATTCTCTGACATCATCAAACTCGGGGAAAGGATTGAAGAAGGGATCAAGAGAGGAATGGTAACCAATTTTGAAGCACTGCAGACTACGAACAAAGCATTACAGTCAGGGGGTATATCAAAGAAGAAAGAAAGAGGAGCAGTAATGGTAGCCCAAGGTCCAAAATCTCCACTCACATACCAGAAACCTCCACCTACACATCATCCTTCACCTCCCAGATATCCTCAACCCGCTACCGCCTATCACACCTATAGCACCCAGCCAGCCTATTATCATTCACCTCCAGCTCGTCAAAACTATCAAAAACCCAAACCCAATTTTGATCGCAGACTACCCATACAATACACCCCTTTTGCTGAGCCCCTCGACCAACTATATGAAAGACTAAAGGCTGCTGGATATGTCACCTCATTGTGGACCTCGAGGGGTGCCTAACACCTTCCCCTCAGGGTAATTTGAGCCCTTACCCAATCTCTGGTGATGCAAACTGGTATAATCTGAGTTATTTGCTATAGCTGCCCGAACACACCTTAATCCATTAGGTGGAGACCCTCCAACAACCGATTCCTTTTCCCTTCTCTCAAAAGGAGTTGTCAAATGTAGAAACCCGATTTCGCGAGAAAAAGGGGGCATGACAGCATGGCGACTCTACTGGGAATATCGTTAGACTTTTACCATAACGAACTTGTTTTGTGAATTAGTCTTTTTCAATAAGCGTGTCTTCATTATTCTACTAATACTTGTACATCCCTTTCCTATTTTCCCTTTATGTGAACTTATTTTCCATCATTTTTAGTTTGACTTCAAAATTATACTTACTAAATACCCTCTTTCCTGTTTTTATCTCTTTTTCATTATGGAAACTAACTCCTCTATTTGTTTTCTTTCTTTCCTGTCTTTATAATTATTCAATACCGCATTTTTCCATTTTCAACGTACAAATACTTGACAACGTGTTATTTTCCTTTTGCATAAATACATGCTCAACATCATATTCCACTTTAATACCATAGCGGCGCTTAATAAGTGTCCGGGCTCTTCCTGTATTACCCTTTTTGAATTTGGAAAGGTTTATTTAAGGTACAACTAGTCGATCAGCGGTGCAGTCGACGGTTCTGTGTCTTTCCCTCTCAAGTTGTCTGCTTGGGGGTACTAGTCTAGTCTTCTTTTGAAACCTCTTACTCTAACAATAACTGTATATGCATCATGATCAAACCTAGCATAGGTTAATATGTTGTTCCTATAATAACCGTCTAAGAAAACCTTGTCCAAAGCCCACTGGGATTTCCATAATCTCAACGGGCACAATCACGATGTGCATTATTTGGAGAAAACAAATGCCGATATGCTAATCGTTAATGTGTAAGTAGTCGAATCCGGAGGGGGAAAGGGTCTAACTTTGTTTATTTTGTAGAAAATGAGGCACGAAGTCCCAGGTTCGGCATGGTCCGAAATATACTACCGTTATTGCTGGATTGGTTGGAAAGCCTTTCGCCAAGCGACAAAAATCACGTGAAAAGGGTTCTCAAAAACTTACCCTCCTTAATAGACATCCAACCAAATAACATGTTGATCAAGGCTGCTACCATGTTCTGGGACAGAGAAAGGGCTGTATTCCATTTTGGCAATATAGAACTGACTACTCTCTTGGAGGAAATAGGAGGATTCGCTGGATTACCATGGGATAGTCCCGGTTTGTTGGTTCTAGAAAATCGCACTCCCAGGGGGTTTCTGAAAATGATGGGCCTGAGAAATAATGATGACTTGGCATGCTTGAAGAAGTCCTACATACCCTTCGATTTCCTCTATGAAATATGGACACAACAAATCTTATCGTATTTTTCATTACGAATTCTCCATCACTTCCTTGGGTTGGCCTCATTGTAGGGTTTTCATATTCATCGTCTGTTTTCTGGGTATGATAGTGTTTCCAAACCAAGGGGATAGGATTCACACCAGGTCGGCCATGGTAACCAAAGCTTTAATGGAAATGATCGAAGGACAAACATATACTATTTTTCCAATGATTGTAGCAGAAATGTACCTCCGGATCGTTGCAAGAAGGGGTTCAAACATTTTGAGGGTTGTAACTTGCTGCTGCAGATTTGGTTGTTGGAACATCTTCAGAGAGGCCAATATCGCCAAGAATTCCCACGAAGACCATGGAATGACCACATATCTTTCCACCATCCGATAAGAATGACTTTCATCCCAGACAGGTTTGCACAATCAGAGAATGCTATAAAATGGGTATATTTTTTCAACAATCTGACCGAGGACAAGATTCAATAGATGTTCGAGTGGTTCCCTACTAACGAATTCATCATTAGATCCAGGAATGTTCCGTATTTGGTGTTGATTGGGTTAAGGGGAATATATCCCTATGTTCCTATTAGGGTCATGAGACAAGTTGTTAGATAACAATTCATTCCACGAGTCTCCAAAATGGGTCATTACAAATCATATTTTCAAGACGATGCCATTCCATACAAATGTGAGGCCCAACACATGTGGCATTTGAAGATTATTATGGAAAAGGATATCATCGATCCAGATCGATACCACGCAGGTCATGTGTACTTCTACCCATCATGGTTGGATGATAGCATAGCAGGAATAGTCGAGCCAGGGGCCGATCAAGGAATCAGGGTCATAGATGAAGTTGTTGAAGCACATGTGAAAGCATAAGAGGCTACGCAAAAGAGTCCTCGAGTCTGAGGCTAGGCATTTGGAACAGCACAAGATTGATATGGAGTTAATTAACGAGTGGAGGAAACTGGCTACAAAGTCAACAGAAAGGTTGGAGTATTTAGAGCAGGATCTGATGGAGCTTGAAGGGAAGATGATGAAAAGGGTCGCGGATTGTAAGAATGTAGATGGCAATGAAGGAGGACACCTAGCAAGGGCGTATCTACTGTTGGACATGTTCGACCTGGGGAATCTGATTGACGGAGCCAAGAAGGCCAAGCTTGGAGAAGGTCCCTCTAGGACCAAGTAGATTAGGATTATTTGTTTTTTAGAGTCGGTTTAGAATTCGAATATAATAAGGCAAATGTCAGTTGTGACTCATTTACTTATTGTCGCTTTAGGTTTGTCTTATTTACTACATTAATGAAATGAGTAAGTTATCGGCTCTAAAATTCTCCAAATCTACATGTCATTAGGCCTACCTCGAGCACAACGAGGGTCCCAAATTAGGACGCGCATTTATATTTCCGCAATACGTGTTTAAATACTGCAAATACCTTTTCAGATTCCTTAATGACTTGCTTACCTTTTTGTTTTTCTTTATTTTTGATTATTCCCATCCCCTAAGGTTGGTTCGCACATACTGGCATCATCAGCATATTACACCATATCCATAGGCCCTCCATCTCCTCCTCTTCCAAGTGATCCAAGAAGTAAGGGAAAAGTTAAAATGGATGATATGAGTGGTGTCAGGAAAGACGACGCCACACATGCAGAGAATGTTGAGACTTCAGACGGTCGAAGTACTCCGGCACAGAATGATTTGGTCTTACGGTTGGAGCAGAAGATACTAGAATTGCAAGGGGAGCTTGAGCAGGTCCGCAACTTGGAAAACCTCTCCCTCACCTTAAATGTCCCATACATCAACCAGCAAAACACTCAAAACCTAGTACCTCCTCAAAACGCACCGAACCAACATTTTTCAAAATCCTCCTGCACCCCATAAATATGCAACACCTCCCCAAAATCCCAATAATCTACCAGTACCAACCACTCCTCAACACCAACATCACCCGACTCAATACCCGCAAACCACCACTTTCCATACTCCTTAACATACCCCACAACCTATCCCTTATCCGCAAAATTTAACTAATGACCATCACTAAATTCAAACCCCTGGCATCCACCAAAACAATCCCATATACATAGAAACCTTACCCCACCCGACTCAACCAAACTTATACACACCAGAATTCACCGAGAAGGAACTGCTCATCAAGAATATGGCAGAGGAGCTCAAGAAGCTCACAAGCCGAATCTAGTTTGTTGAAGGAGGCAAAGGGATTGAAGGTCTGAATTATGAGGATCTATGTATTCATCCAGATGTAGAACTACTGGAGGGTTACAAACCTCCTAAGTTCGAGATGTTTGACAGAATAGGTGATCCAAAAGTACATTTGAGGACATACTATGACAAACTCGTGGGAGTTGGGAAGGATGAAAGGATTCGCATGAAGTTGTTCATGAGAAGTCTCACTGGAGATGCCCTATCTTGGTATATAAGTCAAAATCCCATGAAGTGGGTTAATTGGGTAAGCATGGCATCAGACTTCATGGATCTATTCAGATTCAACACAGAAAATGCACCGGACGTCTTCTACATATAGAACCTAAAGAAGAAACCAACGGAGACTTTTCGCGAGTATGATACTCGATGGAGGTCAGAAGCTGCAAAGGTTAGGCCGGCATTGGAAGAAGAGCAAATGAAAAAATTCTTCGTCAGGGCCCAGGATCAAAAATATTATGAGAGGTTAATTGTCACCGAGAATCAAAAATTCTCCGACATCATCAAACTCGAGGAAAGGATTGAAGAAGGGATCAAGAGCGAAATAGTAACTAATTTTGAAGCATTGCAGGCTATGAAGAAAGCATTACAGTCAGGGGGTATATCAAAGAAGAAAGAAATAGGAGTGGTAATGGTAGCCCAAGGTCCAAAATCTCCACTCACATACCAGACACCTCCACCTACATATCAGCCTTCACCTCCCAGATATCCTTAACCCGCTACTTCCTATCACACCTATAACACCCAGCCAGCCTATTATCATTCACCTCCAGTCATCAAAACTATCAAAACCCAGACCTAATTTCGACCGCAGACCACCCATACAATACACCCCTATTGTTGAGCCCATCGACCAACTATATGAAAGACTAAAGGCTGTCGGATATGTCACCCCTATTCCTGTTGTTGCCATGGAAAACTCCTCCCACTTGGTCAACCCAAACAAAACATGTGCATACTATTCCGGCATCAAGGCACATACCATCGATGAATGTTGCACTCTTAAAGACAAGATTCAGACACTAGTTGATACCAAAGTCATACAAGCAAAGGAAGTCGTGCACAATGTCCACAACAACCCTCTCCCGGACCATAGGGGTGAAGTAGTAAATGTGATAAAAACTGATGAAGAATGGGATCCTCAAGGGTCAATTGGGCTTGTTCGGGAAGGAGATGACCCTATGAAGCCTACATTCACACTCACTCCTATTGTGGTACAAGTACAACCACCAGTCAAAGTTGAGGTAGCCGCATCAAATCCGATCGAAATCGAAGTGACAACACCTGCAGCTACACCTGCTCCACTTGAAGTAGAAGTAACCACACCCTTCACTGTGACGGTAGCATCCAAACCGCCCTTTATATCCAATGTCATACCTTGGGATTATGTTTCCAAAGCCAGGAGGAAAGGGAAAACAAAAATGGAAGAGTCTGGTGCTGCACAAGGGCTGATCAGAACTGGAAGAATCTATACACTTGAGAATTTGGGAGGAACAACTAAGGAAGCCACTGCCAAATAATCCATCATTGAAACTGGTCCGCATGATCTCTGGAGGAAGGTACAGGCAAGGGAATATTATGTGGTAGACCATCTGAACAAAACTCCCGCCCAAATATCCATCCTATCACTGCTGCAAAATTCTGAGGCGTATAGGAATGCTCTGATGAAGGTGTCGAATGAAGCGTACGTGCCCAACAATATCACCAGTGGGGAAATGGCTAACATGGTGGGGCAAGTGCTGGAGAGCCACAATATCACCTTTCACGAAAATGAGTTGCCGCCAGAGGGATTGAGCCACAACAAGGCACTACATATTACAGTGCAATGCGAGGATAAGTTCATTGCTAGGGTTTTGATAGACAGAGGATCCAGCCTCAACATCTATCCATTGATAACTCTAAAAAGGTTGGGCAAGGGTTTGCAGGAAATACAAGCAGGGACTATGAATATGAAGGTGTTTGATGGGTCGCAAAGAGCCACAATTAGGGAAACCAATTTATTCTTACAGATGGGTCTCACTTGGTTCGATGTTGAATTTCAGGTGCTAGACATATCCACCTCCTACAATTTGTTGTTAGGACGACCTTGGATACATGCCGTTGAGGCTGTTGCGTCCACTTTGCACCAGGCTGTGAAATTTGACTGGAATCATCAAGAGTAATCATTTATGGATATAGGAGCAATCCCATTTATACCAATCAAATTGTTCTGCTCGTGGAAAATAGAAGGAAGTTGGGTGGAGAGACTTATCACCGCATCGATCATTTCAATGCTATTGAGAAAGATAAATGGTGGAGAAGCAAAATAGAAAGCATACTGGCATGGTCGGGGCATGAACCCGGCAAAGGACTTGGGAAGAAACTCCAAGGCATTACCAAGCCAATATAGCTGAAACATCATGGTACAACTTTTGGGCTTGGATATCCGTATACCTGGCAAGAATATGATGATTGGTTGCCGTCATGGCGAGGTCCCTCTTACCCTCTTGAGCAGCCAGTGCCACATCTGAATCAGTCCTTTGATCAGGACGATACAATATGGGGATCTGGAGAAGAAGAAGCTTTAGCGGGGCTAAGGATCCTGTTCTTGGAAGACAAAGATATGGACTGCAATGTGATAGTTGAGGAGGACAAGAAAGAAAGCCTTATCATTCAAACAATGGAGAGGGGAGCATTTCTTAAAAACTGGACCGCCACACCATCCAGGGCCAGACGAGTCCCGGGTAGCATGGCTACTAGTGTTATTTGAAAAACAATTCTTTTGAGCATTCTGTTTCACAAAAATCTTTCGTTCAGTATCTCATTTTGGAAAACATTGTTTGAAGTCATTAAACGCTACTTTGTTCAAAACTTCAGCATTTTTATCAATAATTTGATGTTTTGTTATCATTATCTTTCATATTTTTCCTCTACAACATTACTATTTCTTACCTTGCTGAACCAACGACTGTGACATGTAATGAGATAACGCAACACAAGGATAGTGATTCGGAAGACACAGAAGAAGAAGATGTGATACCGAAAGAGAACGTTAGAACTTTGAGAACAAACCTAAGTCCAACCTGGACAAGACTGAGGTAGTCAATTTGGGAGATTCTGAAACCATCAAAGAAACTTGCATAAGCATCCACTTGTCACCGTTAGAAAAGAAAGAATACACTTGCTTCCTGAAAGAATATGAGGACATTTTTGCATGGTCGTATGATGACATGACCAGTTTGAGCATATCCATAGTGGCTCATAAATTGCCTACCAATCCAATATGTTTGTTAGTAAAGAAGAAGCTCAGAAAGTTCAAACCAGATATGAGCCTAAAACTCAAGGAAGAAGTCACTAAGCAGATCAAAGACAAAGTCCTCAGGGTAGTTGAGTACCCAACCTGGATAGCCAACATTGTGCCGGTTCCGAAGAAAGATGGGAAAGTCAGGGTGTGTGTCAACTATTGGGATTTAAATAGAGCAAGTGCCAATGATGATTTCCCACTACCAAATATACACATACTGATTGATAACTGAGCCAAGCATAAGCTCCAGTCCTTTGTGGATTGCTTCATTGCACCGTGGGGAGTATATTGCTACAAAATGATGACATTTGGTCTAAAGAATGCTGGGGCCACCTACATAAGGGCCATGACAACCATTTTCCATGATATGATACACAAGGAGATAGAGGTATATGTGGACGATGTCATCATCAAATCCAAGAAAACCACAGATCACAGAGCAGATTTGAGAAAGTTCTTGGACTGACTGCGGAGGTAAAATCTAAAGCTGAACCCCACAAAATATGCCTTTGGAATTCCTGCCAGAAAATTGTTAGGATTCATTGTCAGCCGTCGAGGAATCGAGTTGGACCCGTCAAAGGTCAAAGCTATCCAGGAGTTGCCGCCACCAAAGAACAAAAAGGACGTGATGAGTTTCTTGGGACGTCTTAACTCTATCAGCCGCTTCATAGCACAATCCACGGTGATACGTGAACCAATTTTTAAAATGCTGAAGAAGGATGCCACTACCAGCTGGACGGAGGACTGTCAGAAGGCTTTTGTCAAAATCAAGGAATACTTGTCCACACCACCAATCCTAGTCCCACCAGAACCTGGTAGACCACTACTACTCTATCTTCCGTATTAGATGGGGATTTCGGTTGTGACTTGGGACAACATGACGAGATGGGGAGAAAATAGCAAGCCATATATTATCTGAGAAAGAAGTTCACACCTTATGAAGCACGGTATTCTTTGCTAGAACGCACCTGCTGCGCTCTGACATGGATAGCTCAGAAATTAAGGCACTACTTCTGTGCCTATATCACGTACCTCATATCAAGGATGGATCCCCTGGTAGACCATTACTGCTCTATCTTTTCGTATTAGATGGGGCTTTCGATTGTTTCTTAGGACAATATGACAAGACGGGGAGAAAAGAGCAAGCCATATATTATCTGAGAAAGAAGTTCACACCTTATGAAGCACGATATTCTTTGCTGGAACGCACCTACTGTGCTCTAACATGGATAGCTCAGAAATTGAGGCACTACTTCTGTGCCTATACCACGTACCTCATATCAAGGATGGATCCCCTGAAGTAAATCTTTCACAAGCCTATGCCTACAGGGAAGCTGGCCAGGTGGAAAATATTGTTGAGTGGATTCGATATCATCTATGTAACTCAGAAGGCAGTCAAGGGACAAGAATTGACAGATCATCTTGCCGAAAATCCTGTAGGAGGAGAATACGAACCACTAAAAATGTATTTTCCTGACGAAGAGGTAACATTCATAGGAGAAGACATTGTTGAAGCCTACGACGGGTGGATACTACTTTTCGACAGAGCTGCAAATTTCAAAGGAGTCGATATCAGATCCGTCCCGGTATAAAAAACTGGTCAGCATTACCCGGTGTCTGCAAAACTCAGGTTTCCATGCACCAACGATATGGCGGAGTATGAAGCCTGCATATTAGGGCTTAATTTGGCTGTCGACATGAATGTACATGAATTACTGGTGATTGGTGACTCAGACGTGCTGGTACACCAGGTACAAGGAGAATGGGCTATAAATAATACTAAGATACTACCATATCTGCATCACATACAAGAGATAATTAGGAGGTTCATGAAGATAGACTTCCGACATGTCCCCAGAATACAAAATGAATTTGCAGATGCATTTGCCACTTTGTCCTCCATGAAACAACATCCGCGCAAGAATTTCATCGATCCCATTCCGGTGAGAATCCATAATCAGCCACCTTATTGTGCTCACGTCGAAGAAGAAACGGATGGAAATTCGTGGTTCCACGATATTAGGGAATATTTGGCAAAAGGAGAATATCCAGAGCATGCAAACCACACTCAGACATGCACACTTCAGAGGTTGTCCAACCTTTTCTTCCAAAGCGGAGGAATTCTGTATAGAAGAACTCCTGATCTAGGTCTATTAAGGTGTGTTGGTGCCAAAGAGGCTTCCAAATTGTTTGATGAAATACATGTCGGAACATGCGGCCCACATATAAATGGTTTCTTCCTAGCCAAAAACATACTCAGAGCCGGATATTTTTGGATGATTATGGAAACAGACTGCATCAGGTATGTTTAGAAGTGTCATCAGTGCCAAATACATGCAGATATGATACGGGTGAGACCACACGAGCTTAATGCAACAAGTGCACCTTGGACTTTTTCCGCCTGGGGAATGTATGTCATCGGTCCAATCGAACCCACTACTTCAGATGGGCACAAGTTCATTTTAGTGGCCATTGATTATTTCACCAAATGGGTTGAAGCTGCATACTACAAGGTTGTAACCAAGAAAGTCGTTGAAGACTTTGTCAGGGATCGAATTGTTTGTCGATTCAGGGTTCCAGAGTCCATCATCACTAATAATGCCGTTAATATCAACAGTGATCTGATGAAAGCCATGTGTTAAACTTTCAGAATCAAGCACAAGAATTCCACAGCATACAGGCCTCAAATGAACGAAGCCGTGGAGGCTGCCAACAAAAACATCAAGAAGATACTAAGAAAAATGGTAGAGAATCACAAGCAATGGCACGAGAAGTTACCATTTGCCTTCTTAGGATATCGTACCACAGTCTTGTAACGACCCGACCGGTCGTTTTGCGTTATCGGACCCCGTTCCCCTAAATGAAACTTCCCATATCGGCTTATTGTGATTTATGACTTGCGGGGGCGGGTGGTCCGGGATTCAGAAGTGCTTAGAGAAACATTGGAACACTTGGTTCCTTCAGGTTGGCCTTTAAGGCCAAGTTTGACTTCGGTCAACATTTTCAATAAACGGCCTCGGAATCGAGTTTCAATGGTTCTGGTAGCTTCGTATGATGATTTCGTACTTGGGCGTATGTTCGGAATGGGTTTTTGATGACCCGATAGCATTTCGGCGCCCAATATTGAAATAAGAGTTCCTTAAGTTCCTAGTGTGGTTTGAGACGTATTTTTGTGTTATCGAGGTTCGAATAGAATTTCGAGACCGGGAATAGTTCCGTTATGTCATTTATGACTTGCTTGCAAAATTTGATATCATTCCGAGTAGTATAGGTCGATTCGGCGCGTTGTTAGCGAAGTCTAGAAAACTTGAAGTTCCTAAGTTATGATTCCGGGGGTTTTGGGATGTGATTTTGAGATTTAGCATTGTTTTGAGCATTCCGAAGGCTCGAGCGAGTCCATATTATGATTTGTGACTTGTTGGTATATTTGGACGGAGGCTCGGGTGGGCCCAGGTGCCTCCCGGACACCACACGAGGCCAAAAACCAGCTAAGATAGCTGTTGGTGCACCTGTTCTGGTATGACCGCAGGTGCGGTTGCCCAGTCGCAGGTGCGGGACCGACCCTGCGGTCCCAGCCTCGCAGGTGCGACCCCCAGCGGGTAGTCCATTTCTCGCAGGTGTGAACAAAGTTCCGCATGAGCGGAGCCGCAGGTGCGGTCTCCCCTCCGCAGGTGCGGGCCCAGGATTCCTCGTCCATTTCTGCAGGTTCGAGCCTTTGCTCGCAGGTGCGAGACCGCAGGTGCGGTCCTTGAGCCGCAGGTGCGGAATCACTGTCAAGCAGTGTGTTTCTTAAATACAGGATTCTTCATTGTTTTCTTCACTCTTTCCTCCATTAAACACTTTGAGAGCTTGGTAAAAGGGCACCACGACCCAACCACTGAGAGGTAAGTAAATTCTACCCCTAAGTTAGTTTAATTCATGAACTCTTTGTTAAGTTACCTTCTTAATAAGAAAAAATCAAGAATTGGGTAGTAACCTAGGGCTTTCGGGAATTTAGAGAATTACCCGTCAATTAGCTATGAAATCAAGAAAAAATCATGTATTAACGATCCTTAGGTTATGGGTGAGTGGTTCCTTCGTGAATTTTCGGAATTCGAGCATACGGGCCCGGGGTTGGATTTTGGGATTTCTTCAAGAATGATGAATTTGACTAAATAGTAGGAGAATTCCATGCTTTGAGTATAATTTGATATATATTTATTTAACGTTTTCTTAGTTTCGAGTCCTTGGGTGACGAGTTTGGAGTTTCGGGCGCATTCTTGACCTGGGGAGTAAGTTCGACGCGAGGTGAGTCTCCTTTCTAACCTTGTAAGGGGGAATTGTCCCCATAGGTGATTATAAATGGTGGTTTGTCCTTATTTGCGGGGTCTGCGCATGCACGAAGTGACGAGAGTCCGTGTGTAGCTACTATTATGCCTTGTCGGGTAGTTTAGGACTCACAAGCATGCTTTATGTGTTGTATCTGTGATCTGAATATGGATTAAGTTGTCTAATATCCTTAAATCTCACATGTGAAGACCTAAGGGTTATGCTTCGAAGTTGACATTTCTAAATTCTCACCCTGTAAAATAAGGATAATCTCACTAGTAAACAAACTATTGGCTTGCCTGACCCAGGTGTTGGGCGCCATCACAACCTGAGTTAGGATTTTGGGTCGTGACAACATGGTATCAGAGCACTAGGTTCACGTAGGTCTCACAAGTCACGGGAAAACGTAATAGAGTCTCGCGGATCGATACAGAGACGTCAGTATTTATCTTCGGGAGGTTATAGGGTGTTAGGAAACCTCTCTTTATTCATGATCTATCGTGAAGTTGATGGTCTACTAAATCTCATTCTTCTATTCTCTCACAGATGGTGAGGACGCTTACATCTGGCAGAGGCCGGGGGAGGGCACCGGCCCGAGGTAGGGGACGGGGGCGTCCCAGAGCTATTCCAGTTGCACCACCTTGGGATCCTACTATAGAGGAGGAGGGGGAGGTGCCCCCAGCGGGTCCTGCTCCAGTGGACTTCATGACGGCGCCAGGCCTCCAGGAGGTCATGGGCCGTATGATGAGATTTATGGATACTATGTCCCAGGCTGGTTTATTTCCAGCGGATCCTGCCACATCTCAGGAAGGAGGGGGAGCCCAGACCCCTACTGCCCAGGCTGTAGGCCAGTAAAAAGCACTTCATCATACCCCGGGTACATTGCCCGTGGGTAGGGTCCAGCCTGTAGCAGCAACACCTGATCCCAGACCAGCTGCGGACGACGATCCGCAGAAGTTATTGGACAGATGGACTCGATTGCACCCTCCAGTCTTTGAGGGTGAGCGAGGCGAGGATGCCCAGGATTTCATTGACATGTGCAGGTACAAACTGCACAACATGAGGATACTAGAGTCCCATGGAGTGGACTTCGCTACTTTCCAGTTAGAGGGCAGAGCTCGCAGATGGTGGCAGTCCTATATTCTCAGCAGGCCAGCAGATTCTCCTCCTATCATTTGGGAGCAGTTCACTCAGATGTTTCTACACAGATATATCCCACCCTCTGAGAGGGAAGAGTTGCGGTATCAGTTTGAGCAGCTGGAGTAGGGACAATTGTCAATGACAGACTATGAGGCTAGATTTTCAGAGTTGTCTTGCCATGCACTCATGATACTACCTACCGATCCTGAGAGAGTGCGGAGATTTGTAGTCGGGTTGCATCCAGGCATTAGGGACAGCATGGCCCGAGAGGTGGGGATGGGGACTTCTTATCAGCTAGTAGTGGAGATTGCTCGTAGGATCGAGGGTTATCGGTCGAAGGTCAGGGAGCAGGTACAGCCGGATAAGAGAGCCAGATATTTTGGGGATTTCAGAGGTGCCCCAGCTAGGGGCAGAGGTCAGTTTAGTAGGGGTCAGCCCAGAAGGCCCCCCATATTCAGCACCCCCACCACCACCACCTCCTCGTGGTGTTCTAGTGAGACCTTATTTCAGCATTATGCCAGAGGGTTTTCATCGTCCCCTAATTATCCAGGGTTCTTCTTCAGGGCAGCAGGCTGTGCCTCCAGTGCGATATTACGAGTGTGGGGATCTCGGACATATCAGGAGGACTTGTCCCAGGTTTTGGGGCAAGGCAGTGCAACAGGATTACCAGCCTATGAGTCCAGCACCAGCAGTCAGGCCACCTAGAGGTAGGGGACAGGTCGGCAGGGGTCGTCCCAGAGGTGGATGCCAGTCAGGGGGAGTTCAGCCAGCTCCTGTTCATTCTGGCGGGGCTCAGTCTTCCGGTGCTCCAGCTAGATTCTATGCTATTCCGACCAGATCAGATGCAGTGGCCTCAGACGTCGTGATCACAGGTATTATTACATTATGTGGTAGAGAGGCATCGGTGTTATTTGATCCAGGATCCACTTATTCCTATGTTTTGGTCTTATTTGCTCATTTTCTGGATGTTCCTCGTGAGTCCTTGGGTTCTCCTATATGTGTATCCACTCTTGTGGGCGATTATGTGGTGGTAGACCGGATCTATCGGTCTTGCATGATCACACTTTGTGGATTCGAGACCAGAGCGGACCTTTTGTTGCTCGACATGGTTGATTTTGAGGTTATTCTAGGCATGGATTGGCTACCTCCTTATCATGTCGTGCTAGATTTCCATGCCAAGACAGTTACTTTAGCCATGCCCGAGTTTCCTAGGCTAGAGTGGAGAGGTTCCTCAGTTAGTGCCGCTAGCCGGGTTGTTTCATTCCTGAAGGCTTGACATATGGTTGAGAAGGGTTGTCTGGCCGATCTTGCTTATGTGCAGGACACCACTGCTGAGTCTCCAATGATTGATTCAGTGCCAGTTGTTTGATAATTTGCTGATGTATTCCCTTCGGACCTTCCGGGCATGCCTCCGAATCGTTATATTGATTTCTGCATTGATTTAGCTCTAGGAACCCAGCCTATTTCTATTCCTCCGTACCATATGGCTCCGAAGGAGTTGAAGGAGTTGAAGGAACAGCTTGAGAAGTTGTTGTCTAAGGGGTTTATCAGACCGAGTGTATCACCGTGGGGTGCTCCATTTCTATTTGTGAAGAAGAAGGATGGGTCTATGCGAATGTGTATTGATTACCGCCAGTTGAACGAGGTCACCATTAAGAACAAGTATCCTTTGCCGCACATCGATGATTTGTTTGACCAGTTGCAGGGTGCTCGAGTGTTTTCTAAGATTTATTTGAGATCGGGATATCATCAGTTGAAGATCCGGGCCTCAGATGTTCCGAAGACGGCTTTTCATACGAGATATGGCCATTATGAGTTCCTGGTGATGTCCTTTGGCTTGACTAATTCCCTAGCAGCATTTATGGACTTGATGAATAGGGTATTCAGGACTTATATTGATTCCTTCATCATTGTCTTCATTTATGACATTTTGATTTACTCACGTAGCCTGGGGGAGCACGAGCAGCATTTGAGAGTTGTGCTCCAGACCTTGCGAGAACAGAAGCTATATGCTAAGTTCTCCAAGTGTGATTTCTGGTTGGATTCTGTGGCATTCTTGGGGCATGTGGTATCCGGAGAGGGTATCAAGGTTGATCCTCAGAATATTGAGGCGGTTCAGAGTTGGCAGCGTCCTACTTTAGCTACCGAGATCAGGAGCTTTTTAGGCCTAGCAGGCTATTATCAACGATTTGTGGAGGGGTTCTCTTCTATCGCAGCTCCGTTGACTAGATTGACTCGGAAGAATTCCTCGTTCCGATGGTCTGACGAGTGTGAGGCGAGCTTTCAGAAGCTCAAGGCAGCATTGACCTCATCACCAGTTCTAGTATTGCCTTCCGATTTTGGGACGTATACAGTATATTGCGACACTTCGCGCATTGTCTTGGGTGTGTGTTGATGCAGGAAGGGAGAGTTATTACTTATGCTTCGCGCCAGCTGAAGGTTCATGAGAAAAATTATCCTGTGCACAATTTGGAGTTGGCGGCAATTGTTCATGCTCTTAAGATTTGGAGGCACTACTTGTATAGGGTGTCCTGTGAAGTTTATACAGACCCCCGCAGCTTGCAGCACTTGTTCAAGCAGAGGGATCTTAATTTGAGGCAGCGCAGATGGCTCGAGTTGTTGAAGGATTATGATATCACCATTCTATACCATCTGGGCAAGGCGAATGTGGTAGCGGATGCTTTGAGTAGGAAGGCGAAGGGTATGGGTAGCTTGGCTTATATTGCAGCAGAGGAGAGAACTCTAGCCTTGGACATTCAGTCCTTGGCTAATCGCCAAGTGAGATTATACCTTTTTGAGCCTCGTCGAGTTCTAGCACATGTGGTTTCTCAGTCTTCATTATTGGATGAAATTAAGGCTCGACAGTTTGATGATCCGTGCTTGGCAGAGCTTAGGGAAACAGTGGTAAAGGGTGGTGCCAAGGAGGTTACTATTGGAGAGGATGGTTTTCTAATACTTCAGGGCCGTTTATGTGTTCCTAATGTTGATGGCCTGAGAGAGAGAATTCTAGAGGAGGCACACAGTTCTCGGTATTCTTTCCATTTTGGTGCTACGAAGATGTATCGTGATTTGAAGCAGCGTTACTGGTGGAGGCGGATGAAGAGGGACATCGTGGAGTATATGACTAGGTATCTTAATTACCAGCAGGTAAAGTATGAGCACCAGAGGCCAGGAGGCCTACTTCAGCAGATGCCCATTCTTGAGTGGAAATGGGAGCGCATCACTATGGACTTCGTGGTTGGGTTTCCTCGGACTTTGCGGAAGGTTGACGCGGTTTGGGTCATTGTGGATAGATTGACCAAATAGGCGCGTTTCATTCCAGTGGCTACTACATATACTTCTGAGAGGTTGGCCCAGATCTACATTCGAGAGATAGTCCGGTTGCACGGAGTGCCGGTGTCCATTATATCAGATCGAGGTCCTCAGTTCATCTTGCATTTCTGGAGAGCATTGCATAGTGAGATGGGCACCGAGATAGATCTCAGCACAGCATTTCACCCTCAGACTGATGGTCAGTCGGAGCGGACAGTTCAGATATTGGAGGACATGCTCAGGGCATGCGTGATTGGAGATCAGTGAGACCAGTTCTTGCCTTTGGCCGAGTTGTCTTACAATAACAGTTACTAGTCCAGCATCGAGATGGCTCCATTTGAGGCTTTGTATGTTCGGCAATGTCGTTCTCCTATCGGGTTGTTTGAGCCTGGCGAGGCTAAGTTATATGGCACCGACCTGGTGAGGGATGCTATGGAGAGGGTGAAGTTGATTCAGGAGAGGCTCCGCACAGCACAGTCCAGACAGAAGAGTTACGCGGATCAGAGGGCGCGTTATGTATCATTTATGGAGGGAGACAAGGTTCTGTTGAAGGTCTCACCGATGAAGGGCATTATGAGGTTTGAGAAGAAGTTCAAGTTGAGCCCGAGGTTTATAGGTCCCTTCGAGGTGTTGATGTGAGTTGGGGAGGTTTCTTATGAGCTAGCCTTACCTCCCAGTTTATCAGGAGTTCATCCGGTCTTTCATGTGTCAATGCTCCGGAGGTACCACGCCGACTTCTCTCACGTGGTTGATTTCAGCACTATTCAGTTGGATGAGAAGTTGGGCTACGAGGAAGAGCCAGTTGCTATTATTGACAGGAAGGATTGCCAGTTGGGATCCAAGAGAGTTTCTGTCGTGAAGGTCCAGTGGAGGGGCCAACCAGTCGAGGAGGCGACCTGGGAGTCTTAGGAGGACAAGCGGAGCAGATATCCACACTTATTCAGCACTTCAGGTATGATTCTAGACCCGTTCGAGGACGAACGTTTGTTTAAGAGGTGGAGAATGTAACGAACCGACCGATTGTTTTGCGTTATCGGACCCCGTTACCCTAAATGAAACTTCTCATAGCGGCTTATTGTGATTTATGACTTGCGGGGGCGGGTGGTCCGGGATTCATAAGTGTTTAGAGAAATATTGGAACACTTGGTTCTTTCAGGTTGGCCTTTAAGGCTAAGTTTGACTTCGGTCAACATTTTCAGTAAACGGCCTCGGAATCGAGTTTCGACGGTTCCGATTGCTTCGTATGATGATTTCGGACTTGGGCGTATGTTCGGAATGGGTTTCTGATGACCCGGGAGAGTTTCGGCGCCCAATATTGAAATAAGAGTTCCTTAAGTTCCTATTGTGGTTTGGGACATGTTTTTGTGTTATCGAGGTCCGAACAGAATTCTAAGATCGGGAATAGTTCCGTTATGTCATTTATGACTTGCTTGCAAAATTTGGTATCATTCCGAGTAGCATAGGTCGATTCGGCGCGTTGTTAGCAAAGTCTAGAAAACTTGAAGTACCTAAGTTATGATTCCAGGGGTTTTGGGATGTGATTTTGAGATTTAGCGTTGTTTGAGCATTCCGAAGGCTCGAGCGAGTCCGTATTATGATTTGGGACTTGTTGGTATATTTGGACGGGGGCTCGGGTGGGCCCAGGTGCCTCTCGGACACCACACGAGGCCAAAAACCAGCGGAAGTAGCTGCTGGTGCACCTGTTCTGGTGTGACCGCAGGTGCGATTGCCCAGTCGCAGGTGCGGGACCGCAGGTGCGACCCCCAGCGGGCAGTCCATTTCTTGAAGGTGCGGACAAAGTTCCGCAGGAGCGGAGCCGCAGGTGCAGTCTCCCCTCCGCAGGTGCGGGCCCAGGCTTCCTCATCCATTTCTGCAGGTGCGAGCCTTTGCTCACAGGTGCGAGATTGCAGGTACGGTCCTTGAGTCGCAGGTACAGAACCACTGTAAGGCAGTGTGTTTCTTAAATACGAGATTCTTCATTGTTTTCTTCACTCTTTACTCCATTAAACACTTTGAGAGCTTGGGAAAAGGGCTACATGACCCAACCACTGAGAGGTAAGTAAATTCTACACTAAAGAAAGTTTAATTCATGAACTCTTTGTTAAGTTAACCTTCTTAATAAGCAAAAATCAAGAATTGGGTAGTAACCTAAGGCTTTCGGGAATTTAGAGAATTACTCGTCAATTAGCTATGAAATCAAGTAAAAATCATGTATTAACGATCCTTAGGTTATGGGTGAGTGGTTCCTTCGTGAATTTTCGGAATCCGAGCATACGGGCCGGGGATTGGATTTTGGAATTTCTTCAAGAATGATAAATTTGACTAAATAGTAGGAGAATTCCATACTTTGAGTATAATTTTATATATATTTATGTAACGTTTGATTAGTTTCGAGTCCTTGGTTAACGAGTTCGGAGTTTCAGGCGCATTCTTGACCTGGGGAGTAAGTTCGACGCGAGATGAGTCTCATTTCTAACCTTGTAAGAAGGAATTGTCCCCATAGGTGATTATAAATGGTGGTTTGTCCTTATTTGCGGGGGATGCACATGCACGAAGTGACGAGAGTCCGTGCGTAGCTACTATTATGCCTTGTCGGGTAGTTTAGGACTCAGAAGCATGCTTTATGTTTTGTATCTGTGATCTGCATATGGATTAAGTAGTCTAATATCCTCGAATCTCACATGTGAAAACCTAAGGGGTTATGCTTCGAAGTTGACATTTCTAAATTCTCACCCTGTTAGTATGTTTCCTGCTAAATTATCTGGAATCTCCTGCTAATCATGAATTTACATGGGCACCCGAGTCACATGGATGATTCGTGAGCGGGGTAGTCCTAGTATTATATTAACCCGAGTCGCATGAATGATTCGCGAGCGGGGGTGGTCTTAGTATTATATTAACCGTGTTTCATGTTCGATTCGCGAGCGGGGAAGATAGATGCATCTATGGTTCGGGTCGTTCGACCCTCGGCAGTGCATATTTACTTTTCACGTCGTAATGATCATACGTTCATAGCCTGTTATATGTTTGGTAATTTGTGAGAAGCCTTGTAATTGTAACTGTTGATTTCATGAAAAGAAAGAAGGTTAAATAGCTTGTATGCCACGGAAAAGGATGGCGTGAGGGTACTAGAGATTGTTATTTGATGCTCATTTTCTTATTACTATTCATTACTTCTATTACTGGTTAGCTTGTAATTATTCCACATTGTCTGACCCTAGTAATTATCACATCGACCTCTCGTCACTACTTCTTTGAGGTTAGGCGGGATACTCACTGGGTAAATATCTGTTTATGTACTCATACTACGCTTCTGTACTTAATTGTACAGGTTTTGAGGCTGGTGCATCTGGTTATTCGACCGGAGCTTGACACTGGGAGTATATTCTGGACCTGACTCCACGGTGAGCTGCTTCCCTTGGCAATTCTCAACAGCACTATGGAGTTATCTTTGTTTATTTTTGTCTACTTCTTTCAGACAGTAGAACAGTTTATATCATCTTTTTTATATTCTACTAGTTCGCCTGTAGACTTGTGACACTAGTTCCTGGCACACACATAGTAGACTTTATATTTTCTGGACTGTATATATTGGTTCATGATCCTTGTGGCTACATTTACTTAAGTTGGTTAATTTATCTGCTTCTACTTAAATGTTCTAAGCTTAAAATTTGGTAAGTGTGGGGTTGATTTGTCAAATAAGGATAATCTCACTAGTAAACAAATTGTTGGCTTGCCTGACCCCGCTGTTGGGCGCCATCACGACCTGAGTTAGTATTTTGGGTCGTGACAAGTCTGCACATCAACCGGAGCAACTCCTTGCCTATTTGTTTATGGAACTGAATCTGTCATCCCCGCCGAGGTAGAAATTCCTTCCTTGAGAATTATACAAGAAGCCGAACTTAGTGATGCAGAATTGATAAGGAGCCGCTATGAGCAATTAGCCCTCGTACATGGAAAAAGAATGAATGCAGTGTGTCATGGTCAGCTTTATCCAAACAGGATGTCCAGATCTTTCAACAAAAGGTTCAAACCTAGGCAGTTTACACCGGGGCGGCTGGTGTTGAAACGGATCTTTCCACATCAAAATGAAGTCAAAGGAAATTCTCACTCAACTGGAAAGGTCCTTACATGGTTCACAGGGTACTGACAGGAGGAGCACTCATACTCGTAGAAATGGACAGAGAGATTTGGCCAAAGCCTATCAATTCAGATGTCGTCAAAAGATACTATGTGTAAATCTATTTGCATTTCTTCATATGATGTAATTCAACTATGCTTGACTTGATTCCCATTTAAGAGGGGATACGTAGGCAGCCCTGTGGGTTCGGTCACAATTCAACAAAATTTCCATTTTTCCCCATAATCAGAAACTGGGGCAGAACTTTGAGGAGGACCCTCAAAATTCTATGACAAGGAAGTCGCAATGTCTATGATAACTTCACAATCACTAGTTCATCTAACTGATTCATTAATCTGCATATTACTATGTTTTGAAAACCATACACGCATAATTTTGAAAAAAACTTTATTTTTAGCCAAATGCTACCCAGGGTAACTCGAACAGAATCCTCGGGCAGAACGAATCAAAGTAAGCAGACAAAGTCACGAACCAACCTCCCCCGCAAAACTCACATATTTTCTTTGGATGCGGGAATAGGTCATTGCCATAAGTATAGTCGCAACAACAGAACCTCCGGACATAAATATGTCTCCAGCTAAGAATACTTCGCTCTTATTTGGTACTCTTGCATTTGCATGAGACTAAGCACTGTCTCAATCTTGCATGAGGCTAAGCCCTGCCTCTCTGTTTGCATAAGGTTAAGCATTCCCTTCTCCTTTCATGAGACTAAGCAATGTCTCAAATCTTTCATGAGGTTAAGCCCTTCCTCTCTATTTGCAAAAGGCTAAGCATTGCCTTCATCTTGCATGAGGCTAAGCCCTGCCTCTCTATTTGCATAAGGCTAAGCACTGCCATCTCCCTGCATGAGACTAAACACTGTCTCAATCCTTGAATGAGGCTAAGCCCTGCCTCCCTATCTACATAAAGCTAAGCACTTCCTTCACGAGGCTAAGCCTTGCCTCCCTATCTGCATAAGGCTAAGAACTGCCTTCACGAGGCTAAGCCTTGCCTCTCTATCTGCGTAAGGCTAAGCACTGCCTTCATGAGGCTAAGCCCTGCCTCCCTATCTGCATGAGGCTAAGAACTGACTTCTCCTTACATGGGACTAAGAACTGTCCCAAGCCTTGCATGAGACTAAGCATTGTCTCCCTTTACACAAATGTTGCTCTGTTTCAAACCTTGCATTATTCTTTCGGGACTAAGCTCTACTCCCAAATCTACGCAAGACTAAGCTCTGTCTTGTCATTATCTCTGGCATCATGTCTCTGCATCTCATGGGCTGATATATAGCTAATTTAACCAAAGGCATCATAGTCCGAAGGCATCATCCTCATAACCGGAAGACACCATGACATGGCTTGAGGATCTCTCAATCTTGCACATTATTATTCGAAGGCATCATGGTTTGGAGACACCATCTTCATAGCCTGAGAACATAATTTCATGGCCTAAGGGCATCATCCTCACCGTCCAAAGACAATCTTGATGGTCCAAAGGGAATTTGCACCATGTTTAAATTTACGAATATCTATATGCACATATTGTGTTTTGAGTTTGCAGGCGATTCAGAAGCAACCGTTATCCTAATGGGAGAAATCTATGCTCTAGTCTCACCCAATGCCCTTATCCTCCAGTTATTTCAAACGTAACCGATCATTATCTGTTACCCAGTCTCACTTACCCATTACCATTTTCAAATCCGATTTATCCCACCCGGAATATTCTGTCCACTCTTACAATAACTCCACCAGTTCATTTCACCGTTGAATCCAGAACTACACACGGCCTAATTCCTGTAAGACCAGGGATATGTAGGCAGCTCAGAAGCTAGAGTGCAGCCTATATCTTTCAAATCACCCCATTCGGTCAAAATCGGTCATTATTTCTTTACACGACAACTCTTTCATCCTTCCCGGGTAAAGAGGGGCAGTTGTTGATACCCAATTTTTTTCTCATGTATTTCAAATATACATATATACTTTTAAAATAGTGCATATGCATCAACATTTGACTCATAAACACATACAAGTATTTTTCCTAATTCTTCTATAATTTTAAAGATTTTTAAATCAATTTATTCCCATATTTTATTAGATAAACAATCGTTAAATGCATCACAAATTATTTTATGATGATTTTATCATCTAAATTCATTATTTATATCCATACCAGGTTTTAAATATGTTTGGTGCATGTATTATAATTACATTTGCGAGGCTAAAATTGCACATTTTGCAATAGTAACCCTTATATACTTATAATTACTTTATTTATGCAAAAAATAACTTTTATATTTTTTATAGTATTAAATAATTTTTGTTAACTGTTTTATGCACAAATAATATTTTTTTATTATTTTATTTATCATTTTTATGAATTATTTATTAAATAAAAATGAGTATTTAACTAATATCCCTAAATTCTTCCTATTTCTGGACCTAGGCTACCCAAACCAGCCCAAATTACCCAGCCCAGAACCTAAAATTCCTAACCCAATAACCCCATCCCAAAACCACTGACCCAATTACGCTAACCCGGTCGCGACCCATTCAACTGACCCGCCCCAATCCCATTTTAAATCTTGGCCATTGACCTCCTAAGATCAACGGCCCCCTGTTAACCTACCCTTTTATTATTAAAACCCTAACCCTAATTCCCCCCATTTCCTCTCACCCTCCTTCATTGAATCCTCTCAACTCACCTCTCACCCTCATAAACCCTAAGTCGTCGTCACCCCATAACCCCCTCCGATTCTCACTGGATATGAAATCACTTGAGGATTTCCTTGCCTTATTGGTTCCATCTTACTACTAGCTAGTCAATTATGGTATAATTTAGTATCTTGCCTAACATGGCAAGCTAATCTCTCCATTTTCAGACCAAATCCGGTTCGAACCCTCCCCTTTTTCTCATCTTTATTCGTATTCTCTCTCTCTCTATGTACGAATCTCTGAGATTTTTATCTATTCTCATTTATCCTAAATATTAGGGTTTATATCATTTACAGTTCTATTTATATTTTTTATCACTTTTTGTTTAAAAACCTTTTTTTATGTTCTCGTATGTCTGTTTTTGTGATTTTCGTTAAAAACCTTGCCTAATTTATTTTTTGCCTTAAAATTAGGGCTCAGATCTAGCTAAGATCTGTTTTGGTTGATTATATCGACCTTCCGTATATTTTGCCTTCTATTTTTTGTGATGTTGTTTTCCTAAATTATTGGCCCTAATGTAGGGCTCAAAATCGTTAAAGGTTCTTGTATTTTTGATTTCTTCTTCGGTATCTATCTATGTGCATTCCGACTAACTTTATTTTAGGGCTTCGATTATTATTCTATTTAAGGCTATTTAAACCCTTTCCCTTTCTTCCCTAGAGATTCTCAAAAATCATTAACCTCACTAGTCTTAAACTCTATTCTGTTATTGTTCTTATTCTACATTGTGGTCTTGGCCGGCTGAAAGCCAAGGCCATTAAGTTCTGGGCTTTGCTTCTTATTGTTGATTCAAAACACTGTGGTTTTTTGTTCTTTCTTGCACTTCTCGTTTAGCTGGTGAGTTTTGTACCCTTGTCGTTTCATTCTTATGTATATGTGACTTGTGTCTATGGTCCAGCGTGCTTAAGTTTATTTTTTAAGCATGATTTTGTCAATTTTACATATGTTTGAGTCTCTTTAGTTCTCTAATTAATGTTTTTAGTTCTGCAATTTTCTATGCTTGTTTTGAATAATATGAATCCTCTTAAGTGTTTTAGCTTAATGCCTTCTAAGTTGCTTCCTGTATGCAGCTTTGTTAGTTCTGCACTTGCCTTGAATTTTAGTAATCTCTTAGGATAACACTAGGATACCTATAAGTGTACCTGTTATGAATCTTTACAATGTTTTGTCTTGATGTGTTTGACCAGTGCTAAGCCCTTTTTCTGTCATCCATGTGCCTTGATAACCTGTCTTTTAGCATGTCTTTAGTTCGTGTGATTCCATACTCCTTCAAATAATTATTTAACTTTAGGGTATCACGTTTTTGTTCCCCTACCACGTCTAATGTTGTTTGTTTCCTTATGTGAGTGAACATAAATTGTCCTTAATACTAGCATGTACACTTAGCCTAATTAGACCTTTCAGGCTTTAACTTATTAAGTATCATGCATTTTGTGCATAAAGAACTATGTAAACTTTGCTAACTTTTTTTCCTAACTCTTTTAATGTAATTCTGCCTATGTTTTTAAGTCTTGTTGTCCTTTGTTATCAACCACTCTGTGTTTTGAACTCTGCTATGTTTGCTTTCAAAAATCAAGTATGTCTTTTCAAATTTTGTCCTTGAGACATTGCTTCCCTCTTATGTGCTGCCTATGCCACCCTGGATCCCCATCCTTAGGCCATTTAGGTTCTGCCCTTGGCCTCCCCAGTGTCAGCAATGCTCGGGGTCCATATAAGACCCTTGTGAACTCTGACACATTGGGGTTTGGGTTCTAATCTCTCTGGAACTGTTTCTGATCATTTTTTCTAGTATGAGCACTGCTCTGGGTTCTTGAAGCCCCTTGCAAGCTTTGACACACTCGAGATTTGGATTCTGTGTGCTATAGGTGAATCATTTACCATTAGTTATTATGTATCCATGAATATGAGCCTTGGATCTGTTATGGATTGAAGGCCTGGGTTGTTCAGGTGTATTTGGGCCTATTGTAGGCTCTCTATAGTTTTACTTATCTTTTGTAATTCATTCATTAACCTGGTCTATAATTTTTTTTGTAATAACAACTCTGGGGTATTAGTAAAATGGGAAAGGGTTCTTATTTTTTTACATTCGTACCCACTGGGTAGAAATCCTGCCTATAGGATTATCTTGTGTTGTTGATATCATATGCTAGAAATCCTGCCTATGGGATTGTATTGTGCTGTTGAAATTGTATGCTTGAAACCCTGCGTAGAGGTTTTATGTGTTATGTTACCAAAATTGTATGCTAGAAATCCTGCCTATAGGATTATATTGTGTTACCAAAGTTGTATGCTAGAAATCCTACCTATAGGTTTTATGTACTGTGTTGTTCAAATTGTGTGCTAAAATATGTCTAAATGTTTAAATCTGCCACACATGTTAAAGAACCTGCCTATAGGATTTCATTTTGGCTCAAACAAATTCTGTGAATCTCTTGAATACCTTACTTCACATGATTAGAAATCATGCCTATAGGAAATGCAATAATCTGGTTTAAATTACAGCATACTCACATCTGTTTGATTAGAAATCATGTTCATATGCCTTAATAAATTGTCACAATCGCCTAGTTAATATGCATGTATTTAGGCATTCATGAACAGTCTCAATTACTAAATGTAGAACTCACGCTCGTAGGGATAACTATCATTTGTGTCAAACGCTAAAACTGGAATATGCCTAATGCCTTTTTAATTACCACTAGAAAGCATGCCTATAGGAGTAAGTAATAATTCTGAGCTTTTCTGTTGTCAATTGTCAATTAAATCACTTAGATAACCTGACTATAGGTTCAAAACACTTTAATTGAAATCGGTACGCAATTACAAAATCACTTAGGAATTACTGTCAGCACGTTTACACTACTGAATTACCTAGAGATACTTTTCATAAATTGTCGGCATGTTTAAAATCCAGAATCATGTAGAAATCATGTATATAGGGTCCAATTTCCTTAACTGTCAAAACTGTCAATACGCCAACATGTTTTGCGTGCATTTGCTGCCTCATGTGTGGGGGTTAAATTGAGCCTTTATATGTTTTGTATGAAAAGTCCGATATGTTTTGCATGTTGCTAAGTTTTACAATTTTGAGCAACCTAATTTGGGTCTAGAACCATCCAAAAATAGAGGTCCCAATGCCTCAAGGACCATAGGTAAGGGATGGGTAGTGCACGCATAGGACACGAGTTAGAATTGATTAGAGCGCTTTTAGGTAAAACCTTAAAGATAGTAATCGAGTAGCAGGAGATGATAGTTTGTGCCCGCTGAATAATATGAGTAACACCCCCGTCTAGGGGGAGTTACGAAGTATTATTTATGTTACATGGGGTGATCCTATAGGCGAAAAAAGTTAGGACCCCCATCCTTATTAGATAATTCCTTCGCTTTCATTATTACACTAATTCGCATAAGTTAAGTTCGGTGGGACCCACCGTTGTAGACCTGAAGGGGTGCCTAACACCTTCCCTCAAGGTAATTTAAGCCCTTACCCGATCTCTGGTGATGCAAACTGGTATAATCTGAGTTATTTAATATAGGTGCCCTAACGCACCTCAATTCGTTAGGTGGCATCTCCAACAACCAGTTCCTTTTCCCTTCTCTCAAAAGGAGTTGTCAAATGTCGAAACCCGATTTCGCGAGAAAAAGGGGGCGCGATAGAATGGCGGCTCTACTGGGGATATCCTTAGGCTCTTACCATAACGAACTTGTTTTGTGAATTAGTCTTTTTCAATAAGCGTGTCTTTATTATTCTGCTATTACTTGTACATCCCTTTCCCATTTTCCCTTTATGTGAACTTATTTGTTGTCCTTGGTTTAGTTTGACTGCAACATTATACTTACTAAATTCCCTCTTTCCTATTTTTATCGCTTTTTCATTATGGAAACTAACTCCTCTCTTTGTTTTCTTTCTTTCCTGCCTTTACAATTATTCAATACCGCATTTTACCATTTTCATCGTGCAAATACTTGACAACGTGTTATTTTTCTTTTGCATAAATACATGATCAACATCATATTCCACTCGTGCATAATTAATACCATATCGGCACTTGATGAGTGTCCGTGCTCTTCCTATATTTCTTTTTTTGAATTTGGAAAGGATTATTTACGGTAAAACTAGTCGATCAGTGGTGCAGTCAACGGTTCCGTGCCTTTCCCTTTCAAGTTGTCCGCTTGGGGGTACCAGTATAGACTTCTATAGAAACCTCTTACTCTGACAATAATTGTACATGAATCATGATCAAACCTAGCATAGGTTAATATTTTGTCCGCATAATAACCTTCTAAGAAAGCCTTGTCCAAAGCCCACCAGGATTTCCATAATATCAATGGGCACAATCACGATATGTGCATTATTTGGAGAAAAAAATGCCGATATGCTAATCGTTAATATGTAAGTAGTCGAATCCGGAGGGGGAAAAGGTCTAATTTTGTTTATTTTGCAGAAAATAAGGCATGAAGTCCCCAGGTTTGGCATGGTCCGAAATATACCATCGTTATTGCTGGATTGGTGGGAAAACATTTCGCCAAGCGAAAAAAATCACGTGAAAAGGGTTCTCGGAAACTTACCCTCCTTATTAGACATCCAGCCAAATAACATGTTGATCGAGGCTGCTACCATGTTTTGGGACGGAGAAAGGGATGTATTCCGTTTTGGCAATATAGAAATGACTCCTCTCTTGGAGGAAATAAGAGGATTCGCTAGATTACCCTAGGATAGTTCCAGTTTGTTGGTTCTAGAAAATCGCACTCCCAGGGGGTTTCTGAAAGTGATGGGCCTGAGAAAGAATGATGACTTGGAATGCTTAAAGAAGTCCTACATGCCCTTTGACTTCCTCTACGATCGATATGGACACAACAAATCTTATCGCATATTTTATGACAAATTCTTCATCACTTCCCTGAGTTGGACTCATCGTAGGGTTTTCGTATTCATCGTCTGTTTTCTGGGTATGATAGTGTTTCCAAGCCAAGAGGAAAGGATCGAAGGACAAACATATACTATTGTTCCAATGATTGTAGAAGAAATGTACCGAGCTCTGGATCGTTGCAAGAAGGGGTTCAAACATTTTGAGAGTTGTAACTTGCTGCTACAGATTTGGTTGTTGGAACATCTTCAGAGAGGCCAATATCGCCAAGAATTCCCACGAAGGCCATGGAATGACCACATTGCATTCCACCATCCGAAAAGAATGACTTTCATCCCAGACACGTTTGCACAACCAGATAATGCTATAGAATGGGTACAGGTTTTCAACAATCTAACCGACGTCAAGATTCATTGGACGTTCGAGTGATTCCCAACTAATGAATTCATCATCAGATCCAGGAATGTTCCGCATTTGGTGTTGATTGGGTTAAGGGGCATATATCTCTATGTTCCTATCAGGGTCATGAGACAAGCTGGTAGAAAACAAGTAATACCACGAGTCTCCATAATGGGTCATTACAAAGTAGATTTTCAAGACGATACCATTCCATACAAATGTGAGGTCCAACACATGTGGCATTTGAATATTATTATAGAAAAGGATACCATCGAGCCAGATCGATACCACGCAGGTTATGTTTACTTCTACCCATCATGACTGGATGATAGCATAGCAGGAATAGTCGAGCCAGGGTCGGTCAAAGAAACTGGGTCATAGAAGAAGCTGCTGAAGCACAGGTGAAGTATAAGAGGCTATGCAAAAGAGTCCTCGAGTCCGAGGCCAGGCATTTGGAACAGCACAAGATTGACATGGAGTCAATTAACGAGTGGAGGAAAATGGCTACAAAGTCAACAGAAAGGTTGGAGTATTTAGAGCAGGGCCTGATGGAGCTTGAAGGGAAGATGATGAAAAGGGTCGCGGATTGTCAGAATGCAGAGGGAAATGAAGGAGGACACATAGCAATGGCGTATCTACTGCTGAACATGCGCGACCTGGGGAATCTTATTGACGGAGTCAAGAAGGCCAAGTTTGGAGAAGGTCCCTCTGGGACCAAGTAGATTAGGATAATTTTTTTAAAGTCGTTTTATAATTCGAATGTAATAAGGCAAATGCCAATAGTGACTCATTTACTTATTGTCGCTTTAGGTTCATCTTATTTACTACATTAATGAAATGATGTAGTTTTCGGCACTAAATTTCTCCAAATCTACATGTCGCTAGGCCTACCTCGGGTTCAATGAAGGTCCTAAATTAGGACGCGCATTTATATTTCCGCAATACGTGTTTAAATACTGCAAATACCTTTTTAGAATCCTTACTGACTTGGTTACCTTTTTGTTTTTCTTTATTTTTGATTATTCCCATCCCCTAAGGTTGGTTCTCACATACTGGCATCATCGGCATATCACACCAGATCCAGAGGCCCTCCACCTAATCCTCCTCCAAGTGATCCAAGAAGTAAGGGAAAAGATAAAATGGATGATATGAGTGGTGTCAGGAAAGACAACGCCTCACATGCAGAGAATGTTGATACTTCTGACGGTCAGAGTACTCCAGCATAGAATGATTTGGTCTTACAGTTGGAGCAGAAGATACTATAATTGCAAGGGGAGCTTGAGCAGGTCCGCAACTTGGCAAACCTCTCGCTCACCTATAATGTCCCAGACATCAACCAGCAATACACTCAAAACCCATTACCTCTTCAAAACGCATCGAACCAACGTCCGCAAAATCCTCCCGCACTCCATCAATATGCACACCTCCCCAAAATCCCAATCCTCTACCAGTACCAACCCCTCCTCAACACCAACATCTCCTGACTCAATACCCGCAAACCACCACTTGCCATACTCCTCAACATACCCCACAACCTATCCCTGTTCCGCATAATTCAACTAATGACCATCACTATATTCAAACCCCCGACATCCACCAAACCAATCCCATATACATAGAAACCTTACCCCACTTCACTCAACCAACGTCATACACACCAGAATCTGCCGAGAAGGACCTGGTCATCAAGAATATGGCAGAGGATCTCAAGAAGCTCACAAGCCGAGCCCAGGGTGTTGAAGGAGGAAAAGGGATTGAAGGTCTGAATTATGAGGATGTATGTATTCAGCCAGACGTAGAACTGCCGAAGGGTTACAAACCTCCTAACTTCGAGATGTTTGACGGAACAGGTGACCCGAAAGTACATTTGAGGACATACTGTGACAAGCTCGTGGGAGTTGGGAAGGATGAAAGGATTCGCATGAATTTGTTCATGAGAAGTCTTGTTGGAGACGCCCTATCTTGGTATATCAGTCAAAATCCCAAGAAGTGGGTTAATTGGGTCAACATGGCATCAGACTTCATGGATCGATTCAGGTTCAGCACAAAAAATGCACCAGGTGTCTTCTACATATAGAACCTCAAGAAGAAACCAATGGAGACTTTCCGCGAGTATGCTACTCGATGCAGGTCAGAAGCTTCAAAGGTTAGGCCGGCATTGGAAGAAGAGAAAATGAACAAATTCTTCGTCAGTGCACAGGATCCACAATATTATGAGAGGTTAATGGTCATCAAGAATCACAAATTCTCTGATATCATCAAACTCGGGGAAAGGATTAAAGAAGGGATCAAGAGCGGAATGGTAACCAATTTTGAAGCATTTTAGGCTACGAATAAAGCATTACAATCAGGGGGTATATCAAAGAAGAAAGAAATAGGAGCGGTAATGGTAGCCCAAGATCCAAAATCTCCACTCACATACCAGACACTTCCACCTACATATCAGTCTTCACCTCCCAGATATCCTCAACCCGCTACCACCTATCACACCTATAACACCCAGCCAACCTATTATAATTCACCTCCAGTTCGTCAAAACTATCAAAAACCCAAAACCAATTTCGATGGCGGACCACCCAGACAATACACCCCTATTTCTGATCCCATAGACCAACTATATGAAATACTAAAGGTTGCCAGATATGTCACCCCTATTCCCATTGTTGCCATGGAAAACTCCTCCCAGTGGCTCAACCCAAGCAAAACATGTGAATAACATTCCGGCATGAAGGGAAATACCATCGATGAATGCCACACTCTGAAAGACAAGATTCAGACACTGATTGATACCAAAGTAATACAAGCATAGGAAGTCGCACCGAATGTCCGCAACAACCCTCTCCCAAACCATAGGGGTGAAGGAGTAAATGTGATAGAAACTGATGAAGAATGGGATCCTGAAGGGTCAATTGGGCTTGTTCGGGAAGGCGATGACCTTAAGAAACCTGCAGTCACACTCACTCCTATTATGCTACAGGTATAACCACCTGTCGAAGTTGAGATAGCCGCATCAACTCCTTTCGAAATCGAAGTGACAACACCTACAACTACACCTGCTCCACTTGAAGTAGAAGTTACGACACCCTTCACTGTGATGGTATCATCCACACTGCCCTTTAAATCCAATGTCGTATCTTGGGATTATGTTACCGAAGCCTGGAGGAAAGGGAAAACAAAAATGGAACAGTCTGGTGCTGGACAAGGGATGATCAGAACTGGAAGAATATATACACCTGAGAATTTGGGAGGAATAAGTAAGGAAGCCACTGCTAAACAACCCATCATTGAAACCGGTCCGGATGATCTCTGGAGGAAGGTACAGGCAAGGGAATATTCTATGGTAGACCATCTGAACAAAACTCCCACCCAGATATCCATCCTATCACTGCTGCAAAATTCTGAGGCGCATAGGAATGCTCTGATGAAGGTGTTGAATAAAGCGTATGTGCCCAACAATATCACCAGTGCGGAAATGGCCAACATGGTGGGGCAAGTGCTGGAGAGCCACAAGATCACCTTCCACGAAGATCAGTTGTCGCCAGAGGGATTGAGCCACAACAAGGCACTGCACATTACAGTGCAATGCGAGGATAAGTTCATTGCTAGGGTTTTGATAGACAGAGGATCCAGCCTCAACATCTGTCCATTGACAACTCTAAAAAGGTTGGGCAAGGGTTTGCTGGAAATACGAGCAGGGACTATGAATATGAAGGTGTTTGATGGGTTGCAAAGAGCCACAAATGGGGAAACCGTATACCTGGCAAGAATAAGATAATTGCTCGCCGCCATGGCGTGGTCCCTCTTACCCTCCTGAGCAGCCAGTGCCACATCTGAGTCAATCCTCTCATCAGGCCGATACAATATGGGGATCTGGAGAAGAAGAAGCTTTGGCGGGGCTAAGGAGCCTGTTCTTGGAAGACAAAGATATGGACTGCTACGTGATAGTTGAGGAGGAGGAGGAAGAAGGCCTTATCATTCATATAATGGAGAGGGGAGCATTTCTTAGAAACTGGACCGCCACACCATCCAGGGCCAGACGAGTCCCGGGGTAGCATGGCTACTAGTGTTATTTGAAAAACAATTCTTTTGAGTATTATGTTTCAAAAACATCTTTATTTCAGTATCTCATCTTGGAAAACATTGTTTGAAGTCATTTAAACTCTAATTTGTTAAAATTTTTAGCATTTTTATCAATAATTTGATGTTTTGTTATTATTATCTTTCAAATTTTTCCTCTACAGCATTACTATTTCTTACCTTGATGAACCAACGACTGTGACATGTAATGAGACAACACAACACAAGTATAGTGATTCGGAAGAGACAGAAGAAGAAGATGTGATACCTGAAGAGATCATCAGAACTTTGAGAACAAACCTAAGTCCAACCTGAATGAGACTGAGGTAGTCAATTTGGGAGATTCTGAAACCATCAACGAAACTCGCATAAGCATCCACTTGTCACCATCAAAAAAGAAAGAATACACTCGCTTCCTGAAAGAATATGAGTAAATTTTTGCATGGTCGTATGATGACATGACCGGTTTGAGCACATCCATAGTGGCTCATAAATTTCCTACTAATCTAATAAAGCAGAAGCTCAGAAAGTTCAAACCAAACATGAGCCAAAAAATCAAGGAAGAATTCACTAAGCAGATCAAAGCCTAAGTCCTCAGGGTAGTTGAGTATCCAACCTGGTTAGCCAACATTGTGCCTGTTCCGAAGAAAGATAGGAAAGTCAGGGTGTGTGTCGACTATCGGGATTTAAATAGGAGCAAGTCCCAAGGACGATTTCTCACTACCAAATATACATATACGGATTGATAACTGAGCCAAGCATGAGCTCCAGTCCTTTGTGGATTGCTTCACGGGTTATCATCAAATCTGGATGGACAAAGAAGACGCAGAAAAGACAGCCTTCATTACACCGTGGGGAGTATATTGCTACAAAATGATGCCATTCGGTCTAAAGAATGCTGGGGCCACCTACATGAGGGCCATGACAACCATTTTACATGATATGATACACAAGAAAATAGAAGTATATGTGGACGATGTCATCATCAAATCCAAGAAAACCACAGATCACATAGCAGATATGAGAAAGTTCTTTGACTGGCTGCGGAGGTACAATCTAAAGCTGAACCCGCAAAATGTGCCTTTGGAGTTCCTGCCAAAAATTTGTTAGGATTCATTGTCAGTCGCCGAGGAATCGAGGATTCATTGTCAGCCACCGAGGAATCGAGTTGGACCCGTCAAAGTTCAAAGTTATCCAGGAGTTACCGCAACCAAAGAACAAAAAGGACGTGATGAGTTTCTTGGGACGTCTCAGCTATATCAGCTGATTCATAGCACAATCCACGGTGATATGTGAACCAATTTTAAAAATGCTAAAGAAGGATGCCGCTACCAGCTGGACGGAGGACTGTCAGAAGGATTTTGACAAAATCAAGGAATACCTGTCAACACCACCAGTCCTAGTCCCACCAGAACCTAGTAGACCACTACTACTCTATCTTTTCGTATTAGATGGGGCTTTCGGTTGTTTCTTGGGACAACATGACAAGACGGGGAGAAAAGATCAAGCCATATATTATCTGAGTAAGAATTTCACACCTTATGAAGCACGGTATTCTTTGCTGGAACGCATCTACTGCGCTCTGACATGGATAGCTCAGAAATTGAGGCACTACTTCTGTGCCTATACTACGTACCTCATATCAAGGATGGATCCCCTGAAGTACATCTTTCAAAAGCATATGCCTACAGGTGTCACACCTCCTTTTTCACCGCCCCAGATTAATGAAGGGGTGATTAGGAAGTTTTTCCACTTTAAGTGACATTATTCGGATTTGGGATTTATTTATTAATTTCAGAGTCACCACCCGAATTTTTACGGTGTTCTGGGACACCATTTATTTATTAAAATCCCAAACTGAGGAAATTTTGACTCTGTTTAAAATGTCTGCGAACCAGAAATTCGGGTAAGGAATTCTGTTAACCCGGGAGAAGGTGTTAGGCACTCCTGAATTCCGTGGTTCTAGCACGGTCGCTTAATTATTAATAATTTTCCTAATTATCTAATTATTTACATATTTTAAACCTATTGTGCATTTTAGCCTTCTTATTTTTTAATCATTTTTTATGGATTTATCTTGGAACAAGTCACGACGGAGTGCACTTGTTTGTCTTTTGGACACATTATAACTACGCCAAATGAAATGCGCCCGTAATTACAACATGTGATTTTTATTATAATTTAAAGCTGAAGATGGGGACATGAGTTGCCACACCCGAGTGTAGATTAAGTAGTCAAGACTATGATCGTGACGGTTTTATAATGCCTATTTGAGGCGCTGTATGAGTATTCTTTAGGTTTTTCTATTTGAAATAATATTTTAGTTTTTAAAATTAATTAGGACGTTTATGGATTTATCTTAGACAAGTTACGATGGCGTACACTTGTTTGTCTTTGGACACATTGCAAACACGTTACATGAAATGCACCCGTGATTGCTATGTNTTATAATTTGAAGTTGAAGACGGGGACATGAGTTGTCGCACCCGAGTGTAGATTAAGTAGTCAAGACTATGATCGTGACGGTTTTATAATGCCTATTTGAGGCGCTGTATGAGTATTCTTTAGGTTTTTCTATTTGAAATAATATTTTAGTTTTTAAAATTAAAAAGGACGTTTATGGATTTATCTTAGACAAGTTACGATGGCATACACTTGTTTGTCTTTGGACACGTTGCAAACACGTTACATGGAATGCACCCGTGATTGCTATCTGCAATTTTATTTATTATTTGGCGTATAGGGTCGGGGCATGAGTTGTCACTCCCGAGCGTGGATTATGGTGATTTTGGAATAATATTTGATTCTTTACCGAATTTTCTCAAAACTAAAGGTATCATTCTACCTAGAGGATTGCCTAAAATGATATTAATTAGCCTAAAGGACAGCATATTTTGGGTTGTGGCCACATTTAGCCCTAAATTATTTCAAATCTTATGGGCCAATCCTACTTCGGCTATTGAACAAAAAGGGATTTTTGTTATTTGAACTAAACACTACTAGATACAGGTATGAACAGAAACATTGTACTCTGAATGATAATTAGGAGAAAATTTGCACATTTAATGTTGTTTTCCAGTTATCAGAGGGACATTGTTTGGAAAATCATACTCATACGTATCAAGGATTCACTAGATTAGGCAAAAGTAAATCGCGAGGTATTTAAGGGCACAAGTTTTTAAAAAGAATGAAATTTAAAGTTTTAGACAGATTAGTCTTAAAACCAAGATCATACAAATTCTAAATGCTTTCGAATTTATAATCTAGAACTGCTTTGTGGTTTCTTTTTAAGGAAGGATATAGCGTGAACAGCTTTATCAGATCAGACTTGGTCATTTAAGACATAGATTACTATAATCGAAATTCATTCGTAAAAATATGCATACATTGATTTCAGA